>JALLPC010001106.1:0-10370 GCA_036940045.1 Stephanocyclus meneghinianus | reverse complement strand
CAAACATCACAAGCAAAACAAGTCCACAGCATAATCCGTAGGAAGCAGCATTGCAAACAGCATGATGGACAAGGAAGCTGAACAGATTGACCAGCACAAAGCTCAAGCAATGATCATCACCGAGATTGCCAGCAGCATGCAAGAACAAAGCCAAACGCAATTCAAGGAGATGATGGAAATGTTCAAGCAAAGTCTTGAAACGAAGAACTCACCCAATCCAAGCAATCCGAGTGGACACAAGCAGAAGAAAAAGAAATGCCCGCACTGCGAGATGGAGGTGTACCACAAGCCCGAGACATGCTTCGAGCTTCAGGCCAACACTGCAATATGTCCTGCAGGGTTGAAGAGCAAAAAGAGCACCCGAGGGCACACAGAGGTCAAGTTCACTGAGCAGTGGCAACCAAGTGAGGTCAATATCACTAAAATAGCAAAGAGATTCCCTTACCTAGTCGCCACTAGACTTGACCCTCCACCCCTTCAAGATGTTCCTACGATACCCCTTTCAGCAAATTCCCTTGTTGACTCCACCCCTAGGCCAATATCAAAACTAGCACAATGTTGGGCGTGATGACTCGAACAAAGAAAAACACTTTGTGAAACAAAACAACTCAAAGCCAATGCAATAGAAGACACAATAATGCAAGTGATGTCAGTTTCTGGTACATCCAAAACATTAGTCAGCTCACTTCAGGGAATGCAACTCACTGGACAATCCAACAAAGTTGTGGTCACCGCCAATGGAACCCAGTTACCAGCATCGAACCCTGGCCTGCTACCCACCTGTGCTCTCTCCAAGGGTGCGAGACAGGCAGTTGTTGTACCAGGAATGCAACAATGAGCATTTATAAGTGTGGCCACATTAGCAAACAATAGTTACACAACTGTGTTCTTACCTGGGCAACAAGGCATGGATGTCTACCATGCCAACAATGTCAACATCTCCACAATCGCACCACCAGCCCTCCAAGGGTGGCAAGATGATTGAGGATTGTGCATGGTGCCAATAGCCCATGAAGTGACAATCAGCCAAAGCATTGACGTTGTTAAAACAGCCATGAATGTGTAGGAATTACCAAGCACAAAGGAAGTTGTTAGATTTCTGCACACAGTGATCAGGTACCCAACAAAAGCAACACTACTTAACACAGCAAAGCATGGCAATCTCGCCTTATTCCCAGGCTTGACACCCAAGAACATCTCCCAGCACTTTCCTGAATCATATGAAATGCAGAAGGGGCACATGAAGCAGACAAAGCAAGGTGTTAGATCAACAAAAGTAGTCAACTTGGTTCCTGGAGTCAAGCACAAAAATGTGTACTTATGAGTCTTCAATGCCACCAAAAAGCACATATATTCCAACTAGACTGGTAAATTTCCCATCACCTCTGCTTGAGGAAACAAATACATAATGGTGGCAGTGGAGTTAGATGGCAACTACATCAATGCAGAACCAATACAATCATGAAAAGCAAAAGCACTCACCGAAGCATACCAATCAATCTTCCAGCAATGGAAGACAACTGGTGTCAGCAGCCCAAACTGGCATATCCTCAACAATGAAGCACTGGAAAAACTGAAACGAGCAATTTGTGAGAATAAGTGCAGAGTAGAATTAACTCCAGCAGACTAACACAGACAAAATGCAGCAGAATGAGCAATCCAGACATTCAAGGGGCATTTCATATCAGTGTTGGCAGGCATTGCTGATAATTTTCTGATCAATCAATGGGACGAGCTGTTGCCTCAGACAGTGCTCACATTGAACATGCTCAGACAATCAAATGTTGCCCCTAACATATCTGCATGGGCATATCATCACGGCAGCTTTGACTACAATCACATCCCGC
The DNA here is from genome assembly GCA_036940045.1 of Stephanocyclus meneghinianus. Classification (NCBI taxonomy): domain Eukaryota; phylum Bacillariophyta; class Thalassiosirophyceae; order Thalassiosirales; family Thalassiosiraceae; genus Stephanocyclus; species Stephanocyclus meneghinianus. The sequence goes on along the minus strand of JALLPC010001106.1, from coordinate 8,523 downwards.
TTGCATCCATGGGATGTGCAGTGCAGTTCCACATCAAACCAAGCAGATGCAAGACATTTGGTGAACACTCGGAAGATGGATTCTACTTGAAAACATCCCCAGAGCATTACCAAACACATGTCATTTTTGTGAAAAAGACAAGAGCAAAACGATTGGCGGTCATGGTGTTTTTCAAGAACAAGTACATCACTCAGCCAACAATCACATCTGCAGATGCAATAGTCAATGCATACAACAAATTATGACAAGCCATTCAAGGAATCCAACATGCACCAGACGATGCACATTTGAAGCTCTCAAACAAATTGATCAGGCACTTGAGCCAATGAACAAGCAACCAATCAATGAGGAGCATGTCAAACCTCCAAGGGTGGAACAATCAAAGCAAAAGGAACTTACCCGAAAATTTTCAAGGGTGAGATTCTCCAAGCAGCCACCTAATGAAAGTCCACCACCACCCCGGTTGGTTGTTGTTTCACCAAAGAAGCAGATTGTTCAGAGTCCCAAGCCCAAGTCCATCCTCAAACCCTCCAAGTATGCCAATAAGCTGATGTTGGATTCTGTTGCGGCATGAGTACAAGCACAAAGAATGCAACTGCCTCCTGCCAAAGAATCCATTGCTGAAAGAGTAGCCCGTCAGCAACAAGGAGTTGCAAATGCAGTCCTCGATCAAGAGACAGGCCAACTACTGGAATACCTACAGTTACTCAAACATCTCCGATTCAAAGAACTTTGGAACAGATTAGCATCAGATGAATCTGGAAGGTTAGCTCAGGGTATTGGGGCAGAATAAAAGGCACTGATATAATACGATTCATTCACAAGCACGAAATATCAGCAGACAGACTGAAAGATGTAACTTACATCAAGTTTGTATGCACCATTTGAACCAAAAAGAGGTATCCGTATCAAACCAGAGCCACTATGGGAGGCAACCTCATCAACCTCCCAGAAGATGTAGGACCCCCAACTGCCAACCTGTTACTCAACAAAATCTTCTTGAACAGTGTCATCTTGACAAAAGGAGCCAAGTTTGCCAGTGCAGACATTTCCCATTTTGTACCTCATGACACCTCTGAAGAGTCCCAAATACACCAAGATCAGATTGTTGGATATACCTGAGGAAGTGATAAAGGATTACAATTTGCATCAGTATGCAACTCCTGATGGATGGAGAGACATCAAAGTAATCTGAGGCATGTATGTCTTACCTCAGGCCGGATCACTTGGCCATGATTTACTTGAAGAACACTTGAACAAAGAGGGATATTTCCAAAGCTGAATGGTATCAGGACTTTGGAAGCACAAGACCAAGCCAATACAATTTGTATTGGTAGTCAATGATTTTGGGATCAAATACCTTTGGAAGGAAGACCTCAACCATCTCAACCTATCACTCGAGAAGTACTATGATGTCACTGTGCTAGACAGTGACAACTGAAGTGATTGCGCAAATAAGTCGTAACTAATTAAAGAGCAATTTCCTAAAGATTTCTTCAACTTTGCAAACTGTGAAAAACTGTAAAAAACTGTGAGAACTTTACATATGAATTCTCTATAATCTTGCAGATCCTCTAATGGGCCGATCTACTTACAGGTAGCATAGCTTGTCTAACACATCCTTGCAGCAGAGAATGAATGCAAGTACCTTTAATCCTGATAGTGATGATATCATATAGTTGATGGTTGGTTAATGGTTTAAGTGCACTTTGTGCATTGGCGTAGATCTATCAACTTCTTTAGCGGTGTTAGTATTTTTCTTCTCGAGTTGCAGTGGTGGGCGGGGGGATGATGTTTCATCCAATAGTTGGCTCTGTTGAGAGCCCCTGGCTGCCAATAACATCTGAACTGCTCCTGATTGATTGCGCAATTGAGTAGTCAGTGAAATCTCATGTCCATAGCTTTTGTTCACTTTGGCAATACATGTAAGTTAGTTATTCCATCTGATCTTGAATTATCTGTTTGCACTGGGGTGGGGGGCTGTGGATGGTCCATTTCTTGTAAAATATTACGCATCTTGACCCCCTTTTGTGCATTCATGTACAAGGAACCAAGTTCAGCTTCCGATGTGGATGACATGACTTCTTTGATAATGGATGCCTTGTTGTGAATTGCACCATTGTCTGCTAGATGGGGAGCATTTTCTGATAAGAAATGATGCCCCCTGCTCTGCTATGTGTGTTTTCTTTGTTGAGGTAGCTTGCATTGCTATGGATGGCTAAAATCATGTCACTGGCACAGTAAGTTAGCACTGCTGGTTCTTGTGTGGCTGCATAATCAACAAATTGTTGGACTCATTTCATTGTTGCTTGTGTTGGCTTGGCCTGCTGTGCAGTAAATGCACTGATGGGGGTTAACATTGTGCTGTCACATGCATACCAATTGAACTTCCCTGTAACTTCCTGAGCATGTTTTTGTCCTTCGTTACCAACAGAGGTAGACGCGTATTGTACTCAGCAAATTGTTGCTTGGCTCCATACTTTGGTTCAACATGGGGATATGGTGAGTCTTCTCATTTTGTGGGTACTACATTGATGAATTGGCAGAGGGCTTTCTGTAGGTAAGGGATCATTGATAAATGCTCTTCCCTTTTCTTGTAGTCCCAATCGAACTCAATTTTGACGTATTCCTTGCCTTTGAGGTCCAGTGTGACATCATAGAATTTTTCTAGCGGCTTGATGAGGTGATCTAAATCCTCCTTTTTGAGGTACTTGATTCTAAAATCATCAATGACGAGTACAAACTTGATGTTCCTTGTTTTGTGGTGCAGAGTCTGGGTACAAGCTGACTCTGGAAGTGCCCTTTTTGGTTGAGGCGGTGTTCAAGGAGGTCATGGCCTAGAGATCCTGCTTGTGGGAGCCCATACATTCCTCTTATCACCATAATGTTGACCCATCCATCAGGTGTTGCCTTGTCACTTAAGTTGCATTCTTGTATGGTTTCTTCTGGAATATCTGACAACTTTATCTTTGCATACTCAGGGCGTTTCAATGGTGTCATCAAGTAAAAATTGGATATGTCTGCATTTGCAAACTTTGCTCCTGGCGTGGATATGACACTGTTTAAGATGATCTTGATTAATAGCACTTTGGCAGTTGGCATGACTATATAGTCTGGATAGTTGATGAGGTTGCCTCCCATAGTAGCTCTTGTGCAATATGAATGTTTGTTTTCGGTGCGGATGGTACAGACAAATTTTATGTAAGTGTCATCTTTGAACCTGTCTGGTGGGACTTCCTGCTTGCATATGAACCTGATTGTGTCTGTGCCTTTGATTTGTCTGCCAATACCTTGAGCTAACCTTCCAAATTTGTCTGCAGCTGAATGGTTCCACACTTCTTTGAAGCATGGATGCTTGAGTAGTTGGCAGTATTCCAACAATTGCCCTGTTCCTTGATCGTGTACTGTATGGACTGAGTTGCTTGGTGGGGGTTCTTGTCCTCGTCATTGGGCTGCAACTTTTTCTGCTATGGATTGGTTGTCATTAGGTTCCACCGGCGAGCATGTTTGGTTTTTACTTGGGCAGCAATTGAGTCTGATTCAACAACGTATTTTGATGGCTTGAGAATTGACTTTGGTGTGGTAGCTGCTTTCTTTGGTGAGACTTTAACAATCTGCTTCCGCAGCCACATAACAACCAACCATGCGGTCTTCTCCACCAATTCATCAAACTGCACCCTTGGACAATGCTCAGAGGTAGGTTTTTGACTTGTTGTTTAGTCCACCTTTGGACATAACTTGGCATACTTTTCAATTGGTGCTTCATTTCCTGGTTTAAGCCTGTCTTAAATTTGTTGTAATGCTTCAAAATGTGCATCATCTTGGGATTGTTTTATGCCATTGATTGCATTGCCAGTTTGAAATATGCATTGATGATTGCATCTGCTTTTGTAACCATTGGCTGAGTGATGTACTTGTGTTTGAAAAACATTGTGTCGGTAATCCTCTTGGCTCTTTTTGCTTTGACAAAACTAGATGTGCTCTGTAATATTATGGAGATGTTTGCAGATACCAGCCATTGCTGGAGTGTTTGCCAAATGTCTTGCGTCTGCTTGGTTTGATGTGGAATTGCACTGTTCATCCCATTGGTGCTAATAGCAATCAATTGTAATCAAAACTACCATGATGATATGCATATGCTGATATGTTTGGTGCTACATTTGATTGCCAAAGCAGATTGAGTGTGAGTACTGTTTGCAACAATAGCTTGTCCCACCGATGAATTGGAAAATTGTCTGACACTCCTGCCAAAACTGCAATGAAATGCCCTTTGAATGTTTGAATGGCTCTTTCTGCTGCATTGTGTCTGTACTGGTCAGCTGGGGTTAGTTCAACTCTGCACCGATTTTCTCAAATTGCTTGCTTGGATGCTACCAGTGCTTCGTTGTCCAGGATATGCCAGTTGGGGCAGATGACTTTTGTTGTTTTCCATCTGTTGTATATTGCTTGATCGGCTGTGATGAGCAACTGAGTTGACCTTGTTTTGAGTTGTTCTGCATTGATGTAGTTGCCATCAAGTTCGACTGCCACCATGATGTATTTTTTGCCTCGACTCAACATGATAGGAAATTTCCCATCTGGTCTGAGTACATTGCTTTCTTTATTGCATCAAACACACAAAGATACGCATCTTTGTGTTTTACACCTGGCGTTGGCTTGAATTCTAGCATTGCATCCTCATCTGGCGCTTTAGTTGACCTGACTTCTTTCCTTGTTTGTTTCATGTGACCTTTCTTCATTGCATTGGATTCTGGAAAGTGTCAAGCTACATTTTTGTTGGTCCGCCCTGGGAATGTAAGGAGATTGCCCTTCCGTATTGTGGTAAGTTATGTTGCTTTTGTGGGAAATCCCAGTGCTGCATGTAGAAATCTAACCACTTCTTTTGTTGATGGCATATCATGGACATTCATGGTTGCATCATCTACATCAAGCACTCGGTTGATTGTTGGGTCATCAACGATGGGAACAGTCCATAGCCCTCCTGCCTTCCTCAACCCCTTGAGCAAAGCTGGGCACATTAAGGTGAGTTCAAAATTGTTGATACCATGCACTGTGACTCCTTTGTCATGTGGGTGGAATATTGTTGTGTATCTGCTGTCTGCCAGTGTTTTGACACTTAACAATGCCTTTGGTTTCAATCCTTCCAAGACGTGTGCTTTCCTGGCACCCAGAGATAGCTTAGCTGTTGGTAGTAGGACAGTGTTGGACACCTTGAGGACTTGGCTCGCGGCTGTGACAACTCAGCAATTTGATGGCCTGGTGAGTTGCATGCCTTTTCCTGATTGTGCTAATGCACACAATGTTCCTGAGTCTAACAATGCTTCTTCAATGGCAGCATTGATGGCACTCTCATCAGATTGCTGCTTTTGTTTGTGTTGCTTTCTTTTCTCAAGTAGAGTGCCCAGCAGCAGGACACCTTGGAAATTGGGCACGGACTTTTGTCAGAAATGTAACAATTAACCTGACTTGGATTGCAAGGTGGTGGCTCTTATGCATACTTGGTGGAGGGGCAAGTCCAGTGGTGACATGGTAAGGGAAATCTTTTGCTATCTTATGGATTTCTACCTTACCTGGTCACCACTGTTCCATGGGCTTGTCCTCCCCACACCATCAGGATTGCTCCTTTGGCCTGCGCTTGGCAACTGGCTTCCAATTGGCTGGACAGTCGGCTTTGTTTGCCTTGAATTCCCAACATTTGTCGGGTTTTGAATGGGGGCACTTGCAATGCGGACAGACCTTGCATGGCTTGGGCATGACAGTAGGCATGGGCGTGGATGTTGGAGCACCAGTTGAGTTCTTTGTTTTCATTGCCTTTTTGAACATTTCCATCATTTGTTTGAACTGTTTCTCTTGATTTGACTGCATGATCATGCCAACCTTGGCAATTGCTAAGGCTGCAGCTTTGGCTTTGTCCACTTTGTCACTGGTGGCATCTGTTGCAGAGTTGGCAATGCTGTGGTCCATTGCCTTCACAGTAGACTTGTTGTGCTTGGTTTGATCAATGAATGCCTTTTGCATGAACACATGGAAGTTGGCGAATGTTCTGCTTGCTGCCAGCTTGGCTTTCCATTCTCTGATGGCTGGATTGACTTTGCCCAAAGCTTCAAACGTTGAAAGTGCAAAGGATAGTCAGAGTGATGGATTTGCTGCTTGCCCTGCTATGACTAACTGACGTTCTATTTTGTCTCATCTTGCAAACATTGTTGCAGGTGCTGGTAGATCTCAAACCTGGTCCCAAATAGTCCCATTTGCCTAAATGGTCCCAAGGAAAGTAGGCCTATATAATTAACACAATCATCTCAGGCCTTAACAAGATGATTGTTTTGAAATTTAATGTTGGCCTAAATGATTGTGTATATAATTAAACACGATCATCTCAGGCCTTAACAAGATCAAACTAATTTTTTCATGTGAAAACTAGGCAAAAAATCTTGTGCTCGCAACAGTTTTTGTGCACACAATTTACACATTTTTTAGATCACGCGCATGCAATGTTTACTTATAGCAGAATAAGTTTTGGAACCATTTGGGCAAATGAGACCATTTGGAACCAGGTTTTGTGTACATCCAGGTGTCTTGATGTGATCCCAATCCTTCTGGAGCTGTTGGATCAACTTGGTGACATCTAAATGCTCAAGGTCTCCACCATTCACTTGGAGATGAGTCAGGATCTCAAGTGGAGTCCTGTGATTGAAACCCATCATTTCACTTTTGAGATTGGCAATCCATTCCGGATCAACAGAATGAATGATGGCCTTGCACAGAAAGTTTTGGACAACTTGGTAAGTTTCATTCTCTGCCATCACAGCTTTGTGCTCTGCAATTTGCCTATCACGAACAACTGCGTCTGCGTCAACCATGGCAGGGTATGGTCCAAGATTGTTTGGGATCACAAATTGTTTGGCATTGTGCAAGAAGGTAATGTATTTGGCTTCAGGAATGACCATTCCAGCACGTCCATGTTGGCTTCTCCATTTGTGTTAGAAATGCTTCACACTGCATTGGTGCATTCTTTTGTGAGCTGATTCAAATCTTTGTTGGTCAGTTTGCTGTTGATTTTGGTGAATTTGAAATCATTTTGACTGTCTTCCATGTCTTGTTTGACTCCCATGCTTGCAATGTTGTTCTTGTTTTTTAAACAGATTAGTTACAACTGCTAGACAGTGGCAACCAAAGTTATTGCATAAATAGGTCATAACTAATTAATGAGCTACTTTCTAGCAATTCCTTCAACTTTGCAAACTGTGAAAAACTGTGAAAAACTGTGAGAACTTTACATATGAATTCTCTATATTCTCGCNGGATGATCCACTTATAGGTAGCATAGCTTGTCTAACACACTGTCAACCTCAAAGGAAAAGAGTATGTGAAAATCGAGTTAGATTGGGACTACAAGAAAAGAAAAGTCAATTTATCAATGGCACCTTACATTCAGAAGGCCCTCCGACAATTTGACAACATCGTTCCTGCCCAACGTCAAGACTCACCTTACCTGTACATCAAACTAAAGTATGGTGCAAAGCAACAATTTGCCCAATACGATACACGCACCCCTGTTGGGAAAGAAGAGCAGAAGTATGTTCAGCAAGTCACAGGAAAGTTCAATTGGTATGCAAGAGGGGTCGAGAGAACAATGTTGACTCCCATCAGTGCCCTTACAGCTCAACAAGCAAAGTCAACTCAAGCAACAATGAAACAAGTTCAATAGTTCCTCAATTACGCAGCAACGCAAGAGCCAGCAGTCACTACTTACCATGCAAGTGCCATGATCCTTACCATCCATGGCAACGCTGGCTATCTAAATGAAGAGAATGCAAGGAGCAGAGCCAGGAGACATCATTTTCTCTCCAAAAATGTTGACAACATCAAATAATGGTGCCATCTACAACAAAGCATCCATCATCAAATCCGTGATGTCATCCACCGCCAAAGCCAAGATTGGATTGTCATACACAAATGCACGCAAGGGGGTCGAGATACAAAACATTTTGGAGGAGATGGGACACAAGCAGCCTCCCACCCCTGTCCAAACAGACAATTTGACAGCTGAAGGTATAATCAACTCACGAGTGCAACCTAAACAGATGAAAGCCATGGACATGAGATTCCACTGGCTGCTTGATTGGGGTGTCAATCAAAATCAACAACAAGGGGATCTGGACAAAGCATCACTCCCCTGTCTATCATTGCAATATGAGAATTGAGATTTTAACACAATACAAAGCAGTGATGGATCTACATGAGAAACTGAAGAAAATGAGCAATGCATGTAAATATACCAATGAAGAAGTTTCTACGACACAGCATTGGTAGTTCCTCTATGAACAACCGGGCACAAAACCTCCACTTCAAAGGTGTGTTAGATTAGACATCTAGTGGGGTACAGTGGAGTTTTAGAGTTTTAGTTTGAGTTTTAGTTTTAGTTCTGAGAATTCAAATATTGAATTCTCAGGTTTGCAGTGTTTTAGCATGCATGAAATTGCATGACAATAGCTCATAAATTTAGTTACAACCTTTGTAAGC
>JALLPC010001105.1:0-10370 GCA_036940045.1 Stephanocyclus meneghinianus | reverse complement strand
CAAAACTTAGCGTGATAAACGAAACTGCAGCTTAAGTAATATAAAAAAAATCCGGTAGCCCACCGGTACACTCTTGAAATACTGGTAACCTCCACGTACACTCGAACATTTTGCGAGTGTACCGGGAGGTTACCGGTGTTTTTCGTTTGCAGTGCATAACCCATTTATAGTGAAAATGAGATCTTACCTCTCTAACACTTTTGTCCATCATTGACTATTTTCTGGTCATATCTGGAAGACAAAGTGCCATTTATATACTATCAATATGGCATATATAACAATCTTAATACATAATGTACACAATTTCTCCCTTCACATTCTATCTAAACCTTTTGTACCCCTCCTCTTCTTTGACTCCCAGTCCTCGAAACCCAATGGGATCTCTGGTCAAGGTACTTCTTTCCTCCATTGCCTATTGGTCAAATGACCCATCAAATCACCTCCAAACAACATCCTCCTCCTCCCTTATCCTCTCACAGAACACACACAATCGAGGGTTTGTTGAATGAAACAAGTTGTTAAAATCTCTGTTATTCCTCTCCATCAGATTGCTCGTCCTCTGATGACTTTGACAAAATCAGTGGACGTCGCATCAAGAAATGGTTTGCATGTAACAATAAGAATGTTCATATTTAACATAAGGTAGTACATTGATAGTGATGACCAAATGGTATATAAAAAATGTGGGTACAGCAGTAACAACAAAATGCATTCACATCCCTCCTCCATAAGCCCCCTTCATTGTAATTGAATATTACCACCAACTTCTTCCTGAACCACGTTTTGAAGTAACTGTCCAACCTCTCCATCACATTGTTTGTCATTTGGTGACTTTGTCAGCGACATAAATGTTTTGTATATATAAAAAGTTTTCAACACAACAATGTTACATGTGTGACCATCAACTAAATTTTACTCACATTTCCTACAGGTTGTATATGAAACAATTTAGGAGTCACCAAAAATTTATTATAAATATATACAACTTAAATCATGAAAAACCATGTTACTTATATAGACCAATTCAAGAGTTTAAAAATCTTCGCACCACCACTCCTACTTCTGTTAAATATAAACAACTCAAGACCTTATAAAACCTCATGTTCTAGATTTGAAATAATCCACATACAACAACACAAGATCTTGCAAAAAGCCTGTTCAATAAAACCTGTCACAGAGAAAATATATAAAACAACACTTGGCATCACCAAAAACATGATTTTTTATGAAGGAAAATTTATGTACATAACAACAAACAAATACAACGAACAAGTTCAAACAATTGATGCCATGAAAAAAGCATGTTGTATGTGTTGGACCTCATATTGATACTGTCCCAGTATTGATACTGGACCCTCCCGTATCAATACTGGGTTCCACAATTGCTGAATTGAGACCCGGTTCTAAAACATGCCCCCAGTTTCAATATGGGTGTCCAATATCGATACTGGATGCATGAAACATGGCCCAGCATTGACATAGGATGTCCAGTATCAACAATGGGTCACTTATGAGACTTTTCCATAGGCCCCATATTGTAAATGTCCCAATATTGATGCTGACATATTGATAATGGGATGGGAAAGTGACTGTGCAGTATCCATACTTTTTATAAACAGTATTGGTACTGGATGTCCAGTATTTTTACTGTGACCTAATTATCAAAACTCTGGACATTGCCAAAAAATGAGAACGCATCCTACCGATTCACAGATGTCAGAATCTGGAAGTCCCCATATTGAAACTGGGGCATTTTTTGGAACCAGGTCTCAATGTGGGGATTGTGCTATCCAGTATTGATACCAGATGGTCCTGTATCAATACTGGGACAGTGTCAACATGGGGTCCAACATATATAAAACAATTTTAAGGGTAAAAAATGTTACCTTTTGCACTCCTACTCCACTTTTGTATCATCACTTGTCCCCATCCCAAAACAATACACAATGAATCTCCATGCAGCTTAGTCCAAATTGTTTATGATTGAGAAATATTCATAATTTTTTGTTACTAAATGAATATTTTTATATACACAAGATTCAAGAATAGATAGATGAATTGTTTGAGTAATTCAAATTGTGGTGTCTACTAGATTTATTGCCCAAAGATTTTCATGTAAAAATATGTATGTCTTGCTCAACTCAGGCAGCCAAAGAAATATCGTGATTAAACTAGAAAGATATGGACAATAATAAATATCATATGTTTGAAGTGCCGCAATAAATAAAAAATCATGTATTCAATAATAACAATCTTTATAATTTAGTCTTCCATTGAAATGACAGTTGCTTTCTCACTTTTATTATGCCTGTATTGATGAAAACTATGTATATGTGGTGATGTTTATGTGACCATTTAAAGAATGTGACCAATCAAGATGACAAATATCTTTTTCTGCAGTATCAATTACTCCTGGTCCAAGTTCAGAACATCACATTCACTCACTAACTGGAATGTGTTACAAACAACATATTGAAACTTGGACACAAGATCCACCACTATCTGTGACCATGACTAGATTTGTTATGTTACACAAAGTATATTCAAGATTATGAGTGCAATATGGAAAATGCCATCAATGTAAATAGTGAGAGGGAGGACAGCAGTATCCAAGACTTTGGAGTTTAGTCTGCTCAACCATTTGGAGAAGACTATGAGGGCCCTTTTGAAGGGTTTCTTGATGATGTGAAAAGCACAGGAGTCTAAAATCAACTTGGGGAACCTTTGGTAAATCAAAGTGTTCTTGTGTGTTTCTGATTTGGATTCAAGTGTCAGTCATTTTCCTTGCTCTCTTTGCTGGTCATTCAATATTCAATATTAAGGTGGATTTGAATGAAGATGAGCTGAAGAAGATGGTTTGGCTCATTGTAGAATAATACTAAGAGTGTATGAATTGATTATATGATAACAGCTTCTCCAGCATTGAATTGTTAACTCTGTGAAAGTTCTGCTGATTAGATGGACATAATATCTCATTGTATTTGTGGTCTGGGAGAAAGAAGTGCTTCAGTCCAGAATAAATGCTTATCATTAGAACCATTCTCAAATTTCAACATCTCCTCAACCAGTCATCACCCAGTTTTCATGCAGGCAATGGTCAATATAATTTAAAAACACAAAGACTTGATCTCTTTCTGTTGTGTCCCTGCCAAGAACTAGAATTCTATGAGTTCTAACCTTACATCACACTGCCCTCATCAAAGGCAATACAAGTTAAATAGAAAAGATTCTTTCAACTGCAATAACTCCATTGAACAAGAAGCTGATTGCTGTCTACCCATTCAATGTGAATAAGAAATGATTCAAATATTTTCATCCCAACCAACAGAGCATCACAGCAATTGTTTGAGTGTTTCAAAAGCTGTCAATGTTTCCAAAACAGATTGATCTGACAGGCAAGAACATTTTGAAAATATAGCAAGATGTTTTTCAAAGGAGATTCATTATCTTCCAATCACCAAATCAGACAAATCAAGATTGCCTGGGCAGTTTCTCACTGATTGATGTTAGGATGTCTGGTGATCTTGCCTTCATGTTCCTATTTCAACTTAATAAATGTCCACACTTTCCACCAATATCAAGTTTTGAATAGGATAATTTAGGGACTAAAATGAAAAGATTTGCAAAAAGAGTTAAGAATTTTACACTTCATGTCTTCTCAGACAAAGCACATACATTGAATACAAAGAAGAAATGACTAATGAATTTGGAAAAGTTATTTTTATTCAATTGGTCACTTTATTGATCGTTGATTGTCAGAAAAACTTGGAGAACAAATACAATGGCAAAGATGAGTTACAATGGTAAGAGTTGATTGTTAGAGATAGCTTTAATGTGTGAATTCTTACCATTCAGTTTATCCTTTTTTCAGTTAGCACATTGATTCTAGACTCATCTGTGGTGTCCCCAAAAGATCAGATTTCATGAATGTTAAGATAATGGCTCAATTTTAAGTGGGATCCTGGCAGAATGTCATTCAACAATAGGTGTGTGGAGTTGATTGCCAATAGAAATGTGATATGCCTTGATAAGATCCATTTAGGTCACCTGTAATGCTTAGCTCTATTTGTTTTTGTTGCATGATTAGCTTCTATCTAAGATAAGGTGATTGTGTTTGTTATAACTTGTACATCATAAATGACAAACACTTTACCAAGTCTGGTGTGCAGGACAAGTTTGGAGATTTGATTACTCATTCAACTGCATTTCTAATTCACCACAGATGATTTTGCAAAGCAAAGAGAGGAATCAAGACCTGTGTAGATTCAAATTCTACATTGTATATGGGCTTCAAAGAGAAAGAAAAAAATTAAAACTGACCCAGATCAAAATGGTCATGCATTTGAGACAATGACAAATGTTATAGCATCTTCAATAATTATTTAGAAGCATCTACTCATGAGGAAACATGACAATTGATTACACCCCTGGAGTGATTACCTTGTATCCAGATTGGTTCAATTGATAATCAGAGTGCAGTTGCTTGGTAGAGAAGACTACTTGATCTTAACATGATATCATCATTTTGTACTATCCTTACTGAAACAATGTCTATGCTGTACTTCTTCCATCCTTTGACACTGGTGAGTTTACAGCATGTGCTGTCAATAACAGGAGACTATGAACACAAATGTGGTAACATATGAGTCATGAACTTCTTGGTCTATTGGTACAGGATTGTTTATCTCACAAGAGTGCTCGGGTATTTGCAAGACCTGTAGACCTGGAGAACTTTGCATAAAAAGAAATGTCATAAAAAATTCCTTGGATTTGGGAGCAGTGGAGGAGTGTATCAAAGATGGGTTGTATAAAAGCATCTAAGAATAGTTCCTGTTGTCAATTTGACTTTTGACAATCCATGCTGATTAGCAAGGATCAGGATTGAAAGTTGACAAGATGCCCAAGAGACTCAAGGATAACTTTACCAGAGATTTTTCTGCACTTGAGAAACAGAATGAAATATCAAAGAGTTATGATTCCACTTGCAAAGCAGCATGAAATGCCAAAAGCCAAGACATGCACATCAACTTCTTCATCATGCCATGGGTGCACAAGTAGCATGAGCTGAAGAAATGAATTACGGCAATTTTTCTTCTCAAAAGTCAAGGACACATCCATGGCTCTTTTTCACACTACTCTTGGATATGGGATCTTGGATCAAGGATATTAGTCTCTCAACACAAGGAAAGATGATTATATTGACTTGTGCACAATAAACAGTGCAGATGACGTTATTTATTATACACAAGAAGATGATAAACTAAATCAGCAAATGAAGATAGGTTGATTAAATGAAACAATAATTAAAAGTGAAACCATCCTGTCTAATGAACATTGCTTCAGTGTAGGTTTCAATTTCCCCATGGACAAACATTGAGAGCTGGCCTTTTTTCACTTTGAGGTGAGAGTTTTAGTGGGGAACATTTGAAAATAGTGTCACAATTCCATCACAAAATCAACCACCCTCTCAACCAATCAAAACAAGGAGTGAACATTCGGGAGATAGACTTAATGTTTTTTAGATCATTTTGGAATACTTTTAGCAAGGGTTCTGGAACTGATGTAGCATGACTTCTAATGAAAAAGGGCATGACAAAAATCTAAAAAACATTGCATTGCATTCAAATAATGTGCAACTGGCCACACTATCTCTGTCAAGTCTACAGTTGAGCCCATAGGTACAGTATGAGAAAGGTTTGTTACATATCTACAACTGATGTGGTAAGAAGTATTTGTCCAAAATTCTAAACAGGAAGCAGGGACATATGTAATACTTGTGTGGTCTAGGAAGATGTGAGAAGTTAAAACCAACCAGAAATATTTTTATGAGACAATTTGAGTCATACCGAGGAAATGAGTTATGACTTAAAATGACTCAATATGACATTACTTGAAATCACAGAGGATTCAACATAACATGAATGAGCCATTTTAAGCCATACAATCACGACTCAAAATGGCTCAAAATGGTAAATCTGATATAAAAAAATCTCACATCAGGGGTGCATTGAACTGAGACCATTCATTAGTGTCAGGGCTAAATCTTTTGCTCATAACCCCAAAATCCCAACAAATAGCCAGATGCGATTATGTCACCATTGGGCACTTGATGAATTCTTCCCAAAAATTTTATCTGGACAGATTTGTTGGAGTCCTGCAGGCAAAACTGCAATTTTCTGCCCAAGTGGATTCTTTGGGTGAAATATGTTTTTGTTTCCGACCACATTTTTGAGTCTTCACAGTAACAAAAATCTGATGTCTTCGTAACATCCGTTGATGGTGACTGTAATGCCATTGCTATAGCTGCATTGGCAACAAATTAACAACAAAGTGGCCCTCTAAAAACTGGTGGTGTACCACAGCATCTACCCATAGCAATCTGATGAGCTCATCAAGGCTTCACATTGAATGTTTTTTTTTGGGGAGGGGGCTTTACCAAATGATATATAACCATGAAGCACATTCAACAGAGTTATGCACCAACAGAAAGAAAGATGTACAAGACTAATATATTGACAACTTGATTAAGATGAGAAAAAGAGGAGAAGTTGAAAAAGAAGGGCTTTGCAGTCACAGTAAAGGGGGGGCTTTACCAAATGATACATCAACCATGAAGCACATTTAACAGAAGTGATACACCAACAGAAAGAAAAATGTACAAGATATATTCATTGACACATACTACTTGCTGAACTTGGTTAAAAGAAGAAAAAAGAGAAGAAGTTGTAAAGAAGGTGTTTGGAGCCACAGTAAAGCTGATTTTGAAACTTGTGGTGAAGGTTTACAGAAGCAACAAATATGACCATTTTTTTCTTTTTCATCCTATTAATGATGCATTTCAATGGCGGGTCTTGTGTCATATAGATTGTGAGGAGTTATGACAGAAATATTGTTGTAGTAAACTTGTTCAAACATGAATTTTTAATATATGACCATAAACTTTTTTGCAAGATAGTTTCTTGGAGTTGTTGCAGGAATATGTTGAAATTGTTGTCACTACCAAGTAAACTATCACTCAAATGCAATTCTGATAGGACATCAAGTAACACAACCTGATGATATTGTTACTGACATTGTTGATGAAGCATTACTTGAATGTCATAGTTTAACCATGACACTAGTTTATCAGCTCTATTACCCCGTGAAATGGATGCCATGAAGCATGATTCAATGTTGTGATTCATTCTTTATAACGCTAGAGTCTAAAGCATGGTAAGGTGAACAATACAAATCAGCATGATGGTGTTACTGTTTGACAGTTACCAATTCAAACAAGAAAGCAAGTGACTGTCAGAGATATATGGGAGTGATATGTGTGTTGTAGAATTTTTTACAATGGACACAATGAGACTGAACAAGGCTTCATTCTAAAGCATCATTGGACACCAGAACAGCACCTTTCAATTAGTTTAAAAAATCACTACTCATGTGACATATACATTATGTCTGCTCCAGATCTGGAGTACTGATTACTCAAGCATTTTAAGGGCTATTCAAGATTTAGCTCACCCATTGCTTAGCCCTATAACTGTGTTAGGCCAAAAGCTTGGTAAAATTCTACTGCTTAGCAGGTGAAAGCATGAAACATAAAAATGGATGAGATCAACATTTTAGAGAAAAAAATTTCTCCAAAAAATGCACAGAGAAATTCCTTGAGAATGGCCATAATTAATGGTAAATGTCAGAATGTCACAACATTGGAACCATTTGCATATTATTTGGGAAGTTTATTCTTTATACTAACTCCAATGTTGATTAGGAATTGTAATCTTATGAAAATTTAGAAATGCTATTACAATTTCTAAGGAATTGTAATGTTCTGCTTTCAAAGACAATCTTGTAATTCTATAGGAATTGTAATATTCAAAAATAAAAACAAAGTATTGTTGCAAAATCTAAGGAATCATATAGTACTGATGCCAATCAATTGTCAAACAACACCAAAATCATGCAAATTTTTCTTGCTTTGCATTTTGTCAAGGAATTGTAATTGGTTGAGAGTGCAATTTTTTGACCACAAAAATGTCAATCTTTTGCATTTTTTTACTTTTACAAATGCTTATGAAGAGAAATCCAAGCCTTAGGCCTAAGAAAAGGTCTCACTAGTGGCAGTCAATCATTGGGTGACTATCAAAAATACTCTAAACAAATCCAGAATGCAGATTCTAACATTCCCTATGTATTATAGAGTCATTCTATTGATTCTAAACTGGGGCAATGGTCCCTGCACTTGTGCCAGTTAAGAATTTATTCTAAGTCATTATTCTAGATGCAAACTTCCCAGCATCAGCCCTTTTTTATCTTTTATAAAGTCACATAATACACACAACAGCATCAAATAGTCCTCTTAATCATGATGAAGGGCTGGATCACAATTTTTGGAACTTGCAGAAAGTCAATGACAACTCTATCACCTTTTTGATGGATTTATACTCACTTAAAAACATGTTTATTTCAAAAAAGAAAATTCATAGATGAAATTGATATGTCAGATGATGTACAAACCAATATTAAAGCTATAGTACCCAATTTAAAAACAGCAATTAAAACATCCAGGATATACAACATTGGAGATCAGATTTTTAGTGTCTTTTCATACTCTTGGATAGCTTGAAGAACTCTTCAACAACTCCCTGATCAAATTCTCTGCAGCCTCAGCTCAGCATTCTTTTAATGTATTCTGTCTTCTTCTTCTTCTTCTTCTTCTTCTTCTTCTTCATATTATACCCCGGTCCTTAATTCTTTCATTCTGCTCCAAAAATGTTTGAATTTGATTCTTCCTCTTCTGCATCAGCAGGCTAATTCTGGAACAACAATTACTCTTTGTTGTCAGATGCCAAGACTACAGAATCAAGTCCTACTTCAGCAGTCCCAATGTCACTGGGTGTGAATTTGGCACATGGGTGTTAGGTCAAAAATGATGGAATGTATTTCTGAATTGCCAAGAGGTTGGGAACATTTCCAATCATGAGGTCTAGATGGGTCAGGCCATTGGTTTGTCTGTTGTTATGTGATAGATACAGTGCCAGATAAGGTAGGAACAGTATGTTACATGGTTCAGGTTTGATCAAAGTCTGGATTGATTGTCCTTCTCCTTTCCATCACTGAAATTGACAAAATGTGGTGCCACATCTCCACATAATTGAATTTTCTTGAAAACACATTCTCTCCTACTGCAGTAAGTTGGCACCACCAAGTCAAGATTGTAGCAGATTGTAACAATTGTGGCCATGTATGTTGTGGGTTGGCTGGGTCATTGTTCATATTACATGATGTTGTATCTTTCATGCATCACATTTCTGGAATGCAATGAAGTTCAGTTTGTTTTAAAAGGAAAACAGTTCTATATGATTTCTAAACAAAATCCAGATGAAATCAAAAGCTTTTAGGAATCTGTATCCCGAATTTTTAGAGCATTTTTGGCAGGCATTCACCACAGGAGGTGTAAAATACTACCATAAAAATTGGATTCTAAGGCAATTGATCTGATTGTCTCATTTTACATATTCTCACCTCTTTGTCAAACAGTTTTGTTATTGGGCCATTAAACCAATTTTATCTGTGTAAGCTCATGGGAATTACTGAAATTACTTAATCTAAAGATTTCATACAAATAGTCTCATTTTACAAAATCTCACTATACTGCTGAGCATTTTAGTTTTCAAGCCCTTAAACCATATTTTTTACCTAAATGAAATTGAAATAGACTCTCCATTTCATAAAAACTCTGCCCAAATATTGGCTGCCCATAATCCCTTGTGGTTCAAAAGATATTGCTAATCATTGTTTTACTCACAGCATATCACCTCACATCACCTGATGTATTTTTGGTGGGCTTACATATCAGATGTAATTTTCAAGCAATAAAAAGAGCTACAAACTCTCCCACCTCCAGAGCGTCATGACTTATTACACCTAGAAAAACTGAGCCTGGAAACTGCGCTGCTTATTTTGTTTTTCCTGATGGGAGCGATGGTTGCAGGAGTGATTTTGCTGCAAGAGCACCCACAACCACAGTTATGGAGCAATGAAAATCATTTGCAACTGTGACAATTTATTTAGTTTTTAACTAATGAAGCTAAATCTGTTCTTAACTCAAAAACTGTCATTGAATAAGACAAACATAAGTTTTATTAATGATGAATTTGCAGAAAAAGAAGGTTTTGGACCAATTGGAGCTGTGCCAAAATGGCAATGGACAAGGAGGAGATGATGGCAAAGGACGGCATGTCATTGTTGCCCAAACAGGTCCTTCCCTTTCCCAAAATGAGAGAGTATCATCTTAGTTGGAAATGTCGGCGTCGTGTCGTGTCGTGGGAACCCCCCAAACGACATGTCGTTAGCCGACATGCAGACATGTCTTGGAAATG
>JALLPC010001104.1:0-10373 GCA_036940045.1 Stephanocyclus meneghinianus | reverse complement strand
ATAGATAGATAGATAGATAGATAGATAGATAGATAGATAGATAGATAGATAGATAGATAGATAGGTACGATAGAGATTGGTATTTAGGTAGGAGTACTTGCAAGGAGGAGCTCAATCACAACATATAACTGTATTTACCTGATTTTATTTCTGTTCCTATTGCTGTATATATATTATGTGCAGCTTTAGATATCTTCCTCTACAGAAGCATTTTTTAAACAAGTTAAGAATTGTGAACAAATGAGGACTTTGGAATGTTTGTTCACACAGCTTTTGGAAGGCAGGATATTGACATTGAGGAGAGACTATTAGGAGGATACCCTGATTTTTTATGGTGCTCTTTCATTTTTTCTTAGTTAAAAATAGGTTGATCAAGAGTTAAAAATCTGTTATTACATCAGAATCTGAATTCTAATGCAATGTTGCTTCAATTCACAGTATCAAACATACCACAATCATTTTTTCCAAAGACTTGTCAACAAAGAAACAGAAGGTTTCTTCTAAAGAGGATACAACATGGATAACAATTCCTACAAAAGCACTTGAGGGATGTGCAGCCACTAAAAATGTCAGACTTGATCTGACACAGAGTACTTCGAATAGATGTGGTATCAAGATTTGATGCTGTTTCTCTGGTACTAACACATCTGACAATGTCAACAATGAATTCTGCATTCATTTCATGTGTGCTAGTACATTAAGTTAAATGCTTAATGAAGGTGTTCCCATTGAAAACATTGATTTATTTGGTGTGCACTTTGTCCGCCAAAACATTTTGTAAAGAACACAAAGTCCCAAGTGCATCCTATTTGCAACAGAAATAAGTTCCCCTGTGTTTCAAAAGAGCTTTCACTTTGATAGCTTGTCCATCACAATTGTTGGAACTCTATGAAGTTGTAATCTAGAGAGTCACATCAAAAAAGTTTGCCATCACCATCTGACTTTATTTGATTCACATGAATTAACATGAAGTAGTCTTACAATTTTCTTAAGATTTCAATGCAGGGTCAAAGCCTTCACTTCATATTTGCTTGAATATTAAGTTAAATGTTTCTGACAAGGAAATGAATGTGTTCCCATTGAAACCTTTAATGTATTTGGTGTGCACTTCCATCAAAACATTTTGAAAGGAACACAAAGGTGCAAGTGCATCCTATTGCAACAGAAATAAGTTTCTGCTGTTCATTGAAAGAACTTTCTCTTTGGCAGTAATGTCCTCCACAAATGTCCAACCTTTATGAAGGTTTTTAATTTAGAGAATCAAATTGGAATGTAAGATCAAATGTGAAAGATTTCTATCACAACAGATTCTGGTGGAGTTATCTGCAATATTTTGTTGCTCAAAATGATATCACGTTTTGAACACTTGTGCTTCTCATGAATCCTGATTAATTGCTTGCTCATTTTTATTGAGCTTACAAGTGAATGTCAAATTTACACTATTCTATGAAGAGATCAACAATCTCTGTATCAAATTGAAATCTGGGGTAATTGCCTGATTTCTGATAACATTTCTTTGTTCAATGTCAGTTTCAAAACTGTCCACCATCATTCTATTTGTTTCTGCAACTTGGATGAGTCTCTTGATGTTGATGATGCTATTTCATTTCTCATATCAGAAATGGTTAAGTCTGGACTCCCTTACTAAAACAACCAGCAGTCATTGATGCAAATTATACATTATATGTCCCTTCACAAGAACTCTCTTCAAAACACCCTCAGAACTGGAAGAGATTAATGGAAAAGATTCCTACACCTTCCATGCCATTCAAATTACTAAACCCTGACACCATCTGGCACTCATAGTTCAAGGACATGATTAAGCACATTGGTTAATATTCCCTCAACACTGATTTGGGCTGCAGTCTCTCCACAACACAGCTATCAACCCATGCACTCTGAAATTACTGATTGTCTGATGCAATCGGGTCCTTGCATGTTATGCAGTCATGCTCACCTTTAATGGAACATGTATATGCCGCATCATGCTTAGGGGTTACATCAACCAGGAATTGCCAGTCCATGACAGCTAGGGTCTATCCAGCCAACACCTAGCCAACATTAACTATATTAGAACAATGACTAATGCTGTTAAAAATGAGAGTCTGCTCCAGGAGATAATCTGCTAGTATGTTTCATTACATGAAGGGGGCTCTTTTGTCATGCCTCACCAAATTCCTTCATCTAGGCCATTATCAACTGAATCATACTGGGCAGATAAACAGGTTTCTACCAAGCAGAATGGCACAATGATCACTCCACATGCTTTGTCATCATTGACACTTCACATTGGGAAGTCAGACCCAATGCCCTCCCAGTAGTCCTTGATGACTTTGGCTTCTGTTCAGCCTCCAGAAAATGCCTGCCAGACATAATTGCTGCCAACAACAAAAGCATCGTCTTTGTCACATTCCTCATCAACAAGCAGAAAAATAATGACAATGGACAAACATTGACTTATAAACATTGCTAAGACAGTACCCGGATGTGTCCAGCACAGGCCAGCCTCAACATTCACCATGTGAAATGGCTGGGAACACCCAGAATTCACCCTGCTGCCATCTACCTTGACACTTCATTTGGGTGCTGCCACCAAATCATGACCAGACAAGCCATCATCTTCTTTTGCCACATTGTACACAAGCTGTTTGGTATCTTGGCCAACCACCGGGACCTGCACACCAAGTCTTGTCACACCATACATGTCACTGCAGCTAACCTGCTCTACTGCACCATTTTTTTGGATTCTTACATCAAGAATTGGTTCCACTGCATAGCCACATCTTCCTGATGTACCTCCCTTTCTACACAGCCTCTAAGCACACAATGGCAACCACCTTGGGCCTTGACTATGACCCACCTGCATTGATTAGTTACTACGTAGAACACACTATAAACCATTAGTCAGCACGATTACTGCAAAACCAGGAATCACCTTTGCACTCACTCAGCTTGAACACAATCTTGTACTGTGCCTTGTAAAATCCCAGCCTCGCAGAGTACTCCTTTGGGCCATTCTCCTCTTCATTAATCCTGTCAATCGGTGCACTCCTGGAGTTTCCATGATAATCAGTTGCCCCCTCCATTCAGGCGAACAGCTCCCCAAGTGTCTTGCCAATCCCCCAGTGCAGCTGCATGTGAGCAACATGGACACACATGAGTTAGACCGGTCCCTCTCCTCACAACATACAGACACATCTTACCTTGCAATGGCACCCATCACATCCCAACTTGTTGCAAATGCAGCAGTACACCACTATGTGGTAGTGGGTCAACAAGGCCAGCAACTCATCATGTTACATTAACAAGCCACAGTATGTGGTCCACTCTGGAGCAGGAGCTCCTCATGAAATCATGCTTCTGTTCTCTTCTGGGGTCTCCTCAAACTCATAGTCAGCATCCTGTGCATAGTCCTCCAACCATGCTTGGTGGTCTCTCAACTTGATTAAACCATGCAGAACACAGGGTCACACCTGAGAACCTAACTGCTCTGCCCTGGGGGCTGCCACAGAAATGCAGCAATTGATCATTGTTCTTGGCTCCTCATTGTTGTCCTCCATCTCTCTTTCATCTCATCACCCCATTCTCTGGATCATGCTTGCCTGTCTCTCAACTTCACCCGGTGCCTCCTGTTGGCTATAATAAAAATTCTACTCCTCCTGACCAGATTCCATATGTCCATCAAATCACATACGCATAAGACTGTAACATCAAAATACTATAAAACTGAATTTGGTGCCATTTTTGGCATAATATACATGTTTACATTAATGGAAAGCTCTTAACTAGGACTTTCCAATGATGTACTTATTATTATGCTTAACGTAGTTGTTTGTGAGTTATTAGCAATTTCAAGTATTGATGAATGCATTGAGTTCAAGATACATGCCATAGAGAACTCACATTGGCTATATAAGATATCAATAATTATCCTTGCATGCCAATTTTGTTTATGTGTGACTTTTGTCGAATAGTTCTTTATGTCAAACAGACCAGATTTATAGTATTTTGATCTTGCAGTCTTTCATAGCCTTGGGAATTATCCCATCCTCACACACACCATCAGTTTTTTATATTCCTATCTAATTGAACTGTCTGCAATATTTCTTTCATCTCATCACATTTGTGCCACCATGGCTCATGCTACAATGGCATCATCACACATCAGCCACCTGCTGCATCACTATTTTCCAAGCATGTGGGCAGTCATGATGAGCTGAAGCCAAGAGGGGACACATGCTTGCCTAGTTGTAGTCCAAGCCTGAATGTTAGGGATGTTGCTAAACTCTAGCCCTTTGTTTCTCCTGTACCCCTACTTAACATAGCCCTCATCACTCTCTCCATCTAGCAGACAGCCACATGAAGCCTGGGACCAAGGCACCACAAGGGTATTCTCACAGAATATCCTTGATAGACATGGGCCAGCTTCCCAGGATGTTGCTGATCTGTATTCAAAATTCACTGCCCTCTATATATCCAACCTGAATGCCACTGGACACTAAGATTAGAAAATAAAACCACATACCCCATCCTACCAAGTAACACAAACCTACTGGTCCCACATCATACGCATAGATTGCAA
This sequence comes from Stephanocyclus meneghinianus, assembly GCA_036940045.1. Taxonomy (NCBI): domain Eukaryota; phylum Bacillariophyta; class Thalassiosirophyceae; order Thalassiosirales; family Thalassiosiraceae; genus Stephanocyclus; species Stephanocyclus meneghinianus. The sequence continues at coordinate 5,791 of JALLPC010001104.1, read as the reverse complement.
AGCTACTTTTTGAGTGGGGAAGTGTGCGACAACCACTAATCTGTTTCCCTGACACATCACATACTCTATCTCTCACAACCTTTGACATATTTGATCTTGGCACACAATTCAAAAAGAGCCTCCTGGTGCCTGCCTTCCAAAGTGTTTACCTGTCCACCATCCCCATATTGCCAGTCACAAAGAGCTGAAGCCAAGCGTCATAATGAATCAGAGAACACATACTAGCCTAGTCATAGTCCAAGCCCCATATTGAGGTTGGCTATTAGTTTGGAGCTTTTTTGATATGGTATTAATATGGTCACGCCCCTTGAACAGAATAATTTATTGAATACAGTGTTGCATCCTAAACAACAATGAACTACATGTGGTGTTGTCCACGATAACTTGTAAAAATATTCACACGCCTAATCCTCCATGCCTGATACCCCAACAATTCACCTATTCCCTTAAAAATTTGAACTCCAAAATTTCCCTAGCTGGGGACTCTGTCATAGCACCATCATTGCACCCCAACCCAAACATGTACTTACCCTTCCTCAATTCCTAACCCATGGAGCATCTGTCACATCTTCCTAGGATTCTTTTAGTATGTAAAGTATATTTTTATCCGAAACCATAATGAAGAGACAGTTTTGACATATAAGGGCTTGTGTCTGTATTGAATACAGTATGAAAACAGGTCTGAATAGATTTCCTCATGTTGTTACACTCTGTGTCCCTTGTACCCACAATTATGAACAAAAGGCAGTGGTGGGTTGATGAAAACATATAGATTGGATCTGTCAGGGGTCTGCCTGTCCACTAATCTTGTTGTATAAAGAAACAAGAAAGGGATTGATGTAGCAAGACTCAGTTCTTGAATTCTTGCAGATATGTTTCTCATTTTCAATCCAATTGCTCATTTTCAAACCAAACCACTTACTCCTTAGATAAATCTGATCTCTAAGAGTAAGCCATTCATTTGAATCAAAAGCTTATTCCTTGCAAAACAGCTCAATCCCAAGATGAAGCCATTTCTTTTAGATTAAGCAAATCTACAAACAAATCAGTACACATTCAACAAGGAAATTGAAGATTACGCCGTTTTTTTAGTTTAAGCCATTTCAACCCAATTAGGCTTTTTCTAAAAAATCAACGTAATCTCAAGATTAAGCCATTTCATAAAGATTAAACAAATTTGGGCTAACACAGCTTAAAAAATGGCTTACTCATTTGAACATAGGACTTTTATGTTTTCATCTATTTTGTTCAATACAATATTATTATTAATATTTAATCTTCACAGGAAACAAATGGAGATGATATCATTTATCTCACAACTCTGACTCCTTAGGGGGCAACATATTTTTCATCTGTGTATCATGCTCACCTCCTCTTGTTCACATGCGCACATACTTAGATATGGAAAAAAGATTTTTTCTGTTCAAATTTATTTAGTATTTAGGTTTCAGCTATGTCACATCATAACAAAAATAAATTTGTCTAGTTCTAAATCAAACACTTATTGTGCGCAAAACAAGCAATTTTTTATGAAATGATTAAGCTGGTAGCTCACTTCCCTGAACTCCATTATCCTCCCTCTGACTTTGGCCCAGTAGTGCATCATGAATACCCTTGCTTTGGGCAATTGTGTCTTTTCCTCATCGCACATTCTTCTCCACCCTCCCAGCAACTCTCATTTTATTTTAACATTTTGATTGAAACCCCTGCTGATGCCACCACGACTCAACTCCTTTTGATCTCAGCCCCCAGACTGAATCCGGCAATGCCACCACTTCTGACCTACTGCTAACAACAACATCAAACTGGAGTTGTAAACACCAGGTAATAAAAAAGGACTGCCCCATTTTTGCATGTGTTAATGATTTTATTTTTATCAATTAGTTATGTATGCACTGATCCTGCTTTGGTTCATACTGCAGCCCACAGACTGAATCTAGAGAAGCTGCTGATGCCACCCCACTTCTAACAATAAAACTTGGGGTGCAAGAGTGCATGGGAACAAAAATTGTCTGTCTCATATTTTGCTTTATGGCATGATTTATTTTTCCAATGATTGCTAACCACCTGACTGTGCCTTGATAGATATCTCAGCCCCCAAGTTGAATTTGGAGACTCTGCTCATGCCATCCCACTGCAAACCACAAAAACAAACAGGGATATATAATACATTGTGAGAACAAATCGACTTATCATTTTTTACTTTGATTTTATGATTTGATGTTTTGTTAATAACTTTTGCAGTGACTGCACTGGGGTTGATATCTCAGGCCTTACATTGAACAATGAGATGCTGTATCTGCTACCCCATGGCTAGAAATATGTTGTTGAAAAGGACAGTGAGTGCACGGTGAGAAAAAATATGTATCCCATTTTTACACTGGTGTTATGACTTGCTTTTTTTCAAAGTGAATTCTTACATACCAACTCTTTTGCACTTATTGTAATCTCAGCTCTCCATCCACTCCACCCAAACATCAACAGAAAGCAATATCTGCAAAGGAAAGGTAAAAACTTGTTTTCTTCCTATTTTTAAGTTTTTGTTGGTAAAGAGTCTCCCTATCACATCAACTGTGATATACCAGTCCACACTCTGAATCCATGATGCCACCAAGCTCCTCCTCATGCCAGCAACAATAGAAAGCAGGGGAAAGGGGAGGTAAGAATGTGTTTTCATTCTACTTTTTACCTTTCTCACAGCTTGTTAATTTAATTGTTCAATTCAATAGCTGTTCCTCCCTTGTCTCATTTTTGCACATGGAGTTCTCATCAATTGTGGCTTCCCTGATACTTTGCCTTTTCAGACAAAAGAGGCAGGACATTAAACAGAAAACAGATGCAGTGGATGTTGCTTCTGTGAATGCCTTTAGGAGAGTTGCTCCTGTTGCTTCACTGTATTGTTTGTTATTGTTTTTTCTGAGTATGATTGGAAAAACTGCTGAATTAAGAAATGCACCTCCATTCATGACTCAGCCTGTATTGTTCAAATTTAGCTTCGGTCATATTTTTGATTAGACTTTCTTACCACTAATTTTCTTGTCATTTTAGACAGTGTTACTTTTTGTTGAGACATAGATAGAAGCACTAAGGCATGATCTGTTTCTCAATCCAGACTTGATAAATTTTGTCATGATCTTCCTATGTTAACATCAGTAGTATCTCATGTTATTTTTTATCACGTGACCAGTATGAGCTCATGACATCACAGGCAAAGATATAATTCTATCATATGTAATGTTATACATACAGAGGTATTACAATTATACAATCGTTGTATGATATTCACAAGGACCAAGGTACCATTTGGTAGCCATGTGGGTATTCTGCTTGCAGAATATCTCCTTAAGTCTGGAAGACACTTAAGCCTATAAATTAATTACAAAAACAAATTGCTTAATTTATTACTTTTTGCAATGTAATTTATTTTCTGTAATGTACAACTTAGTTGAAAATGTGGACAACATTTTAGCACATGTTGCAATGAGTGCTTTAGCAATCCAAAAGAAGCACTTTTGACTACTATTTATGACTTCAATTGTTTATTATTTATGTTTCCTATTGTTGACTATCATTATGGTATGATGTGGACTAAACACGGCATTTTTGGAGCAGTGTTTTCATTATGTGACTTATGATTCTATGGGTCTTGGTACAAGTCCATTTTTTGTAGGCCAAGCCACCACCAAAAAAATTGAGACTAAATCCACATACTTTACATGTACAATCATGCCACAATCTGCTTCCATCATGGCAGAAGACCATTCTTCATTAACTCTCCATACCATCACAACACATCAATCTAATCTTCATTGCATGCAGTTTTATTTATGTAGGGTTTGTTATATTTAATGGCTGGGTTGGTTTGAAATACCCAGTTGACCTTTGACATGATTACAGCATGGTCAAACACAATAAAATAAGTGGATGGGACAAAAGGGATAGGGTTATGCCCGGCACCTTTGCGACACATTGATTTACTCTTGATTGCTTTCAGATTCATCTGCTGGTCTTATTTATGTCCCGGTTGATCACCTTTCATATTGGTTCATTGGGGTCAAATGGCCATGAGATAGATGGATGTGGGGTTGGGGTGAATTTGCAGCTGGGAACATTGGACCTCCATGGATGATAAAATGAAACACAGACTCTATGGTGCATGGTTGCATGTATGTTTTGTTTGGTGCCAGTTTCCTAATTGGGGAACCAATTTTCATGATTACATTGTGATAAAAAAACAACCATGGGACTGATGGATGCAGGAGGAAGGTGAGTTAGGAGGCAGAGAAGGTGCACTCCACACCAAATTATTTCTGGATGCCACCACAGTTTTCATTAAAATGGTGTTTAGTGTCTGCTGATCTTAGCAGAATGTTGTGTCCCCATGAACATGGTGCATTCAACAAAATCATTTTCTGTGAGTAGAATATTGTAAACCAGTAATCTAGATAAACATCTACAAAAGGCTCAATTTTGATTTCATCAAAACTTTATTAATCTATTTTCATTACTAATATTTGTTCAACACAGCCACTACACTTAATTGTAATCTCAACAACTCCTGACATCACAACCACCCTACCAATTAAAGCCCCCCCAACAAATTTCAGCAGCACATCATCCTCTCAATGCATGTCTCTAAGAAAGAAATAGTGTCTATTTGGGACAGGATTTTCTGTATTATCTTTCTTGGACCTCTCTGTTCTGCCCAAGCTCTAAATCACAGCATGGATTCATGCTCCTTTATACTTAGTGAATTGATGATAATGAAACCACCCCAAAGTATTTGACACACCTCACATCCTACTTGCTGACATCATGCATGGTAGAGTAATTTAGTTACATAATCCACGGACATCCAATTTTCCTGCCTGCAACCCCAAATCCACTATCTCATGTTTGGTTGGCCACAAGGAACCAATATAAATGGTGACTGGCCAAGACAAAATTAAGAACACTCAACAGGTGAAATTGTATTCAATTAAGAGTAGATTGATGTGTCATAATGATGCCGGGTGTAGCCCTATCCCTGTTGTTCCATCCACTCATCTTATTATGTTCAACCAGTGGCTGCTCAACCACTCTGTAGCCAGTCAACCAGGCGATATCAAATAAACCTGGACATGGAAAAAATAACAAACCCCACTGATAATATTTCATGCAATCAAGAGTAGGTTGTTGTGTCATGATGGTGTGGGGAGACAATAAATGATGGTCTTCCGCCATGCTGCCCATTCTCAAATCCTATAATTCTTTTAGAAGTTTCACATAGGTCTTCTCAGAGGTTCAGTTTGTGCTCTTTTACATATTTTTGCTGCACTTGTTTTGGTGCCAAAAGTTGGATTTCACTATTTCTATCCTTCAACTTCTTGACATTTTTGAGTCTTGTGGCACATTTTGAACTCCAATGATCTTTTTTTATTCAAATGATAACACATAGTTGCAATTGTGAAATATGAAGGATTGACATGAGCCAAGGATCCACTCAAGGACTCTTGCACAAATATGCCCAAACAAGACACAAGAATACCCAATAAATCAATGTTATCCTTAAGATACCTATCTTCCCAATTACCAAAATCATCATGGTACTCCCAGGGATCATAACCTAGATGTCTGGCAAGATCAGGAGGTCTTCACAAGAGCAAGACAAGCCAACAAGACCAAGTCTTCTGTCAAGACCAAGACAAACCATGGTAGAACTCTACAATCAGACACTGTAGAAAGTCGATCAACATGTAAGTTACATGATGAAAAATGAGGACTAGCAGTTTGCAGTCCTCAGTATTAATCA
>JALLPC010001103.1:0-10375 GCA_036940045.1 Stephanocyclus meneghinianus | reverse complement strand
TACTTATAATCTGTTAAATCCATTGACCATTTCAGGAAACTGACCATATTTGACCGTAAATATCACAAACCCAAGTTGGACAGCAACCTCAGGTGAAAGGTCACAGTGACTCCCATACCACCTACCAAATCTAGACTCTCTTGAGGTCCATTGTGTTGTTAATCAGTTCCTGATAATGTATGAATTCCCACGTCACAATCATCAGTAAAATGAAAGTGCTATGCATGGTCACTTCTGAAAAAAGTGGCTTCTCCATGGAATTGCTCATCATCTTGACTTTGGAAAAGACAACAAATGTAAGAAAGGTAGGACACTAAACTGTACAAGCAAATGATTGAACAATTGACCTTCCCTCAATGGGCTGTTCTGGGTTGTTGGTGTAGTGCTTTAGGGATGACAACAGTGGAGGAAATGATTTTGATGACATGGTTGAATTGATGGGAGGGGATGAGTGTTCAGGTTGTTTTGATTGGAGGATGCACTGTTCTTGGATGAGCTCTTGGATGAGATGGATGAGATGTGGCCAATCAAGAGGACCACACACACTTCTTTTAATGGGATCAAGCCACTTTGACAAAATGATTCAAAGAAAACATGCTGACTCCTGTATCAAGTTGGTGTATATAGTTGAAGAGCAAACCAGATCAACTGTCTTTACCAAATGAGAGATTTCTGTCTTCTATCCTAGCATTGGATGCCCAGCATTAAGGCCTTATTTGATAACATTGATGAGCCTGACAAGTAACTCTTGATCCTTTGTTATGATCTCCATGCATGATTTGTGTGATGATCACATTGCTGCCTATGTTGAAAAAGGCAGTGTCTGTTGTCTGTTGTCTTCATCTTTGCCTCCATTACCAATTATAGTTGTGTGCCATTTGTTGGGGAATCAAGCTCTTCTTCTTCAAAAGACCCATACAACAATGCAGCCCAGAAGTCATCATTTTCATGGCCAGGTACATGGTAGAAACATAACTCACATGGTCATTGCATACATGCTGGTGGCAGGGGGCATCCGACTGTAGTTCCAAAACAAATCATGGTGTCTCATTAGGTCAAAAATTTATCACCAACAAATCCACACAAGTGCACCATGTTGTTCAAATGTGAGTTATTCTAGTATTCATTGCACAGATGCTTGATTGTAGCCAACATTTTCAACAGTTGAAGTGAAGGTCCCAGTGATGTGAAGGCTCTTTTTACGGTGCCTTCAAGACTGTTCATATGATCCTTGCTGGCATATTTCTTTGCAATTTCCTTCATATTGGAGTCACTCCTGCATGACAAGATGGAGACACAACAAGGAGAATGTTGTATGTTTCAAAGAACATTTTGGTGTGGATCACACTACAGGATTGTCTTTAGCTAATGTATAACAGAACCATTGTTTGTCTGTTTCTAACTCTAACTTTCATGACAGCAGCGCATGATCTCAATGATCTCAATAATGAATGTACAGGCATTGAAGTCAGGGAAGTTTGATGAGTCTGAATTCATTTTAATGCTATTGCACAGAATAAGTGATTGCTGGACAATGGAAAGTTGGATGCTTGAAATGCCTCCAAGATGCTTCCAAAGATTAGACCAAAAAGATTGTGGCTCTTAAAACACTGAAGATAATCTTTGGTGGTTTTGAGCCAAATGATATTCACCCATTTGCAGTACACTGTGTTAACTACATCATTCGTGCATTTTTGCAACTGTGCAGATGTTCATGTGAATATATAATCAAATTCCTTGCTCTTCAGATGAATTTTGTCTCAATCCAAGTTCCAAGTTTTGGAATTTAAGAGAAATAGATTGGAGTTAAAGTATGAATTCAAAATGGTAATATATTTTCGAGTAATAGTATAGAAGAGAGGATTGTTCCCTCATCCTGAACATGTTATGACTATCTTTATATGTGGTAAATCAGATGACTAAATACACATGGGAAAATGTCCCTGAACTTTGCAACAAAAGGCCTTCAGAGTAAGATGCTTCAAGGTGAATGATTGGAATAGGTGACTATGAGTATGTTGGTGACCCAAAAGTCATTATTGTGTCATCAGAAGATCAGTCAAAGAGTTGCATGAGTTTTTTGCCTGGTCTAAGAACCATGAGGAGACTCTCCTCAGCAGGTTCAAGAGCTGTGATCAATTGAGTTCACAATTTGACAAGACAACAAAACTTCACTGTAGTCACAATAACACCCGCCTCTCATGTTTCAATGAGCATTTTGTTCAATTTTTTTTTAAATTTATGGTCATATCTGCTGTTGTTCTCTTTTATTAAAAAAATTGCATATATATATTCCCCTCCTCTCTGTGATCATTGTTATTGTCATCAAGTCATCAACATCAAATAATCATCCTGATTTTAATATCATCATCATTGTCATTATCTTTTATTAATGCAGTGGTTAGAAATGGTGTTAACAGAACAACATAATAAAAAGTCTTACTTTCAGCCTCTACTTTTATTATCCTTCAATGTTGATTGACAAAGAGAATTAATGCATCCCCACTTGCTGTACAAACTTCTTATCTGGCTCAAAGGTCCAAATGAGGTCATCATTGTTGAAAGTAGTGCAATGTATCTTTCAAAGATTCTGATGAACATTGATATTGACCTCTTCAATTTCCTCTTAATCTCTGTTGTAAGATTAAACTAATCCTTTTCATTTGCAGCTGTAATGATAGAATTTATGTTTCTCACAGTGCCTTCATTGCCCATGTTGTATGTAAGTATACCCACAATCTAGTCATTGATGTGGATGATGATAAAAATCTATTCTATAACTGACACAAGCAGTGATGTGAGAGACATGCTACCATATTATCATGCTTAAAATTGTTTAAGACCCATTTTAATCTTCATATGTAGTGATGAATTCATCACACTAAACAATTAAAGTTCTTACCACTTCCTCTTGCATCTCCCCAGCCCAATCAATGAACTGTATAATTCTGTATTGTGTGCTAGTACACTCATACAATTGCACAATTGTGCTTCTGTATTTGAAACTGTTGATTTTGCTTATCTCTTGTGGTGATGCATCATAATCAAAAATATCATCAGGATTTGGGATGCTGATACCGAGAAGTGCCATAATGCAATTAAGCCCTTTAAGCATTGTTTTATAAACAAGATCAAAATAGACCATTGCCTGTGAACTCCAGAGAGCCATGACTTTAATACCAACATCCCTTGGACATCTTGCAGCATCCTCCAAGTTATCTACCTCCAACAATTGATAGAGATTAAAAAGTTTGTCAGACATTGTACAAAAGAACAGCAGGGCAGTTATGAAAGGCTTACCTTCACAATCTTGATGCCCTAGACCAATCAAAGTTTGCATGGTAACTTTATCATTCTTTCCACTTTATCATGTGAATTCTTCAAAACACTTATTTGGCATGTAACATTAGTGAGGGTGTAGTGACCCACATGCTCATCAACAATGCACATGTTCACTTGAATCTCATCTTCTTTATCAGGAATCAATTCAAAGCTCAACAGATCTAGCTTAAAACCATCTCCAATTCCAAACAATTCACTTTAAAAATCTTGCAAGTCCAAAATTTTGAATTAGTTTACCAATTGCACAAACAAACAATCATCAGTCTCTCCAAATGCCATTTCACCATGAGGTACATAGGACATATCTATCAAGTGTTCAGGGATAATGATACCTGATGCCTGATGCATGATGCATGGACTTCACAGAGAGCATCTTGTCAATTCTTTCTCAGATTTTTGATCACTCAGATGGTCATCAGCACAGTGAATTGTTGTTGACAGTCATCAACTCATCCTTCAATCCTTCTAATGATTTGTCTCCATGCACTTGCATCACAAGAAGGAACAGGTCCTTCTGTTTCTTGATCACTCAATATAATTATGATATTTATTATGGCCATCAATTTGTGTTGTGGCTCTTGGTGTCATTATGCATGATTGGAAGTAATGTCATATGACAGGATCATTTTTAGGAGAGGATGTCTCTTTAAACAGGTTTAGGATGTACGACAATTTATAATATTACTAGGACTAACATTTGCAGCTTTACAGTGCTTCTTTTGTACAATAACCAATTTATTAAACCATTTACAACTACATCACTCACTGAGTCCACCAAGTCCAGCTCCAATTTAACCTACTTATATTTGTTGGTGCTTATCCATCCACTTTAGTTTATAGAGGGATTGCTCCTTGGATATTTTAATTTGAGCATCAATGCTGCACGTGAGTCTTCAGAATGGAGAACTATGATTCTTCTCCTTTTCTTGGTACATATGCTTTTTACAGAATATGTTTTGGACAGCTGCTGGCAATGCTGCAGGTTGGATCCACGATGAGGTCACTCTCTACATCATTATGAAATAATGAAGTTGCAGCATGACTCACGGAAAATGACGGTGGATTGCAGTAAAATAAGATATCTCAATGGTGATCCGTGGTGGCTTATGGTAACTCTCACTCCATTCATATGGTTGTTTATTCCATCTCGGATCCTGGCGGATAAGAATGTTGGGAAAATGCGAATTGTCATGTTGAACGGATATGAAATATATTAAAAGATTTCTCACTTGAGTCAAATCTGCACAGATCTTCTTGAAATTTCACCAAAATCAGAAAAAGATCATTCCAACATAATAGTTTCCTCTGCTTTGGAAAATACAGTCCCTCTCCTGTGGTTTGTGAGAACAGAGCAGACAGTTCATCATAAAATAATATAATAATGCATCATCTCCCCAGTTTTTGCTTCTGTACCAATTGTCGGAAGTACTATCCTCACGCTATGTTACGGTATACGAGAAAAATGTTAAGTTACAGACGTTCTCGCAATTGCAGGTTCATCGTCGGCATTCTTTTTTTCACCTCCCCTCAAGCTTTTAGGGGGTGAAATGCGTAATGTGAAAGATCGGGAAAGGAAGGTGAAAAAAGTGAAAAGGGTCATTTACTACCTAGTCATTCCGAGACAGGGGCGAGAACTATGGTAGAATACATAGAAACCACCCACCTATCTTGCGTCAAAACCACAAACGCACGACAAACTGCACACAACACAAACCACACTACTGTTGTACTTTTATGTTGACAAGATTCATTGGTGCTGGTGGTTTGGTGGTGTATATAAAATAAATCATAAGCTGTGCCCCGTGGTCACAACGCAACCATGTCAATTTTTGTGCTCCTATCCACTGCTTCATATAACCTATTTAGATAGCATCTGCGACTCATTTATGCAAAAAGGAGGGTCTCGTGTTCATCTGTTGCTCCGGAAGACGATGGGACAGATATTTTGCAAATGCTGCGAGAACGGCCCCGAAGAGCCCTCGAAACCAAACGCTGTGTCTTGGGGTGAAGTCACAGATCAGTTTTTCGTCGACTCGACGTCCTTACAGAACTCTCCGTCGAGCACGGCAGACCCGACGCGATCGAAACGCATCAAGAACAAAAAGCGTAATGTCGCATTGCATGCCGAATTCCGGGACAGAGAGAAAGGTTTGGACCCGAATTACGACATGGGCATACTTGCCCCGCCTCTCTGTTGCGAGACTATTATGGAAGCTACAGACAACGTCTTTGCTGGTCAAGATCTCGGGGTTGATACATTGCACAATGGAAGTTATGGTGCCTTGGGCTCATCAGTGACGATTGTTAGTGTCAGCGACTCTTCAAATGAAAAGAGCGAAGCTATCACTGGCTCATTTCTACATGAGCCTGCCGATGCGCATGCTCATAAACAGCACGATGAACACCAAATATTAATCAAGCACATTAAAACACCAGAAGAAAATGCATTCTTAGACGAAGCTTTATCTGATGAGGACAATATTGTGTTTGAAATGCTACCTGAACATTTACGGCAAAGGCTCAAAGATTACCTCGAGAGAGTGACCGTCCCAAAGAACACACTGCTTATCAAAAGAGGAGATGACCCAGATTATTTGTACCTGATCCTTGAAGGGGAAGTGGCAGTTTACATCGATCCAGATGAATACATTGACGAAAACGCAGTAGAGATTGGTAAGCATGCGCCAATAGACATTTCTCTCGGCGGCAAGAGAGCGTCATCCGCTTCATCTACGCCGCACTTGGGAATTCCTAAACGAGAGTTTAAACAGTCCTATGTCCTGAATTTACGGAAGAGTTTGTTTGGTTCTACATTCAACGAAAGCAAAAACCCCGGCGCCCAGGGCATTCTTGGGAAAGTTTTCAACTTGGCACAAAGCTTCAGAGATTCTCGTATGTCAGATGTGAGCAAAAATACATCTCTTGGTGTTTTATTCGAAGATACGTCAACAAGTGCTAACGAGGATGAGGAAGCATCTTTCAACCTCTATAAAGACTTGAAAGGACTCAAACATGAAAGGGATCTTGGACCTCAGGACGGTGCGTCTACACTCTCTGTCTCTGACTATTTTTCTTTTCGTTTAGACATGAACCCAATGCTGAATCCATTCTCCATTAGTCTTCGGAGAACTCGCATTGATATATAACTGTCCCCGAACAGCGTCCTGTGTTACCTCCACGCCTTGTGTTCTCTATCGAATAGACGGTGAAGCCTTCCGCCGCATTCTCTCCAGTTCAAATGCAGATCGAAGCCAAAAGAGATACACGGAAAGTAAAGCTGCTATCGAATCCCTCTATAATTTAGGGGTGGTAGATGAATTAGACGAGCGCACGCTGAAAGATTTTGGTAATGCACTTTCACCGGTTGTTTTCAAAAAAGGTGATCTTGTTATAACGAAGGGGCAGTACAATGATTTGATGATTTTCGTGATGAGTGGGAAATTGCTGGTTCACGATTCTGGCGTAGGCGACTCCAGGAAGGCGAATATAACGCTGAATGAAGGGAGTCACTTCGGGGAGGCAGAGCTGCTGTTTGGGTATCCCTCTTATGCAAATGTTACTGTCTTAACTCCCAAGGCCAGACTGATGGCGATTTCGAAGAAAGACTACCGGCGAAGGTGACACTAGACTGCGTTGAAGTGTTAGTTTTGTTAGGCGTCTCTCTTTTTCTCTTTTTTGTCTTAATTATTTGTGCTCCTTTTCTATCAACCTAAGACGCAACACTCTCGAGCCCGTAATGCGACGACTTTGGTGCCGGAATACGTTGCTGCAAATTCCAGTAATTGCACGATCAAAACTTTTGCCGCACGAGATCAACGGACTTGTCGATAAGATGAAACCGGTTTCTTTCCAACGAGGGACTATTACCCCAACTGAAGAGATGAAGGCTGCTATGTACGTTTTTCCCTCCAAACATTTATTTTCTACGGTCATTTCACAGGCTTCTTACACACAGAATCACTTGCCTTGCACATGTTGAAGTTTTGTTGTTCTCAGTGGCAAGATACAGCTATCAATAACCGATGACGGAGATGGTGTTGTAAATTCCTTCGGGCCGTCCGATCACTGGGGGGACCGCGCTCTAATTGATGCGAACTTCTACGATAATCAGAAAACAAGATTGAAGGCAGTTTTTGCAAGTGAGTGCATGATGTTGACGAAAAGTGCAATAGTCAGTGTTATTGGAAGCTTGAAGCGTTTGGGCGACCCATTGGCCCCAGAGGCGAGAAAGTTGAAGAAAAATATGAAGCCCTCCGACTTTCACTTTCATCGAATCATCGGAATCGGGATGTTCGGCAAAGTTTGGCTTGTCCAACATAAAGTCAACAGAGATGTTTATGCACTCAAGGTGATGGAGAAGAAAGTAATCGTAGATAGAAAGATGACAAAAGGTGTGATCAGGGAGAAGAATGTTATGATATCAGTCGAACACCCATTTATTGTTGACTTGGTGTCAACGTTTCAAGATGAAAGAAAACTATATATGCTTGAAAGCTACGTCCAGGGTGGTGAATTGTTTGGCTTGATATACAATATTTCAAAGAAGGGGTACCTTTCTAATGACGCTGCAGCATTTTATGGGGCATGCCTAGTAGAGGCAATAAGTCATCTTCATTCCAGAAACATATGTCATCGGTGAGGGTTTTTCGTCGTTGTTTCCTACTTGTACTCTCAAAATATCACTCTTCTTGAAAGCGCTGATGTCTTCTCTTTCTTGGTAGAGATCTCAAGCCTGAAAATATTTTAATCAATGCCGATGGGTGAGCAGTGACCTTGTTAGTTATTGACCTCACGAATAACTTAACTGGCGCTCAAATCTTTTACCGTTTTGACCACAGGTACGTTGTTTTAGTTGACTTCGGATTCGCTAAGGTACTACACGATAAAACCTACACGACATGCGGCTCACCAGAATACATGGCCCCTGAGATATTACTCGGGAAAGGTCATAACTGGAGTGTTGACCACTGGGCGCTGGGCGTAGTCTTGTACGAAATGCTAGTAGGACAGACACCGTTCATTCATGTTGGAGCCACGCGCATGACTTTGTTTAAGAGAATTTGCAATGGTGCTTTTGCCTTTCCAAATTTGAAGAAGCATGGCATGGAGGTACAGCCTGAAGCGAAAGCACTTATAAAAGGTCTCTTGAATAAGGAAGCCGGGGAAAGAATAGGGTCGTCCATTACTCTTGGCGACGAGGTATGTTACAATGATAATTGTGAATGCTATCCTTGCTTACGATTGTCACACCTTGATATTGTCACACTTGTAATAAAGGAGATTACAACAAACCCGTGGTTCCAAGGACTTCTAACAGAATTTTATAAAGCACTCCTTGCTCAAAAGGTTTCTCCGCCTTGGCTTCCCGATATTGATGATGAACTTGATGCATCATATTTTGGAACTCACGAAGAAGCAGAGCATGCATTCATATCCAAGAAGGATTTCTTAGACAGGAAGACACAGCGATTGTTCGACGGTTTTTAGAAGCACGATGTTGCCAACTTTTACAACAACATGATCGATCCGCTCCAATGTGTATACTAAGGTGGATCATTTTGTGTAATGCGAACAATAAGAGCTAATTAATATTCTTTGTTTAAGCTCCGTTTCAACGCATCAACTCTATCCAAAATAGACATCTTTAATTTCGCTGTAATAAGAATTGATCTTTCAAATATATGGTCTATACTTCGAATCAAGATGTCTAACAAATCATTCTCACTCAGGTGAAATGCCTTAGCAACAAGAAGGAACTCTTTGGTCAAATTGGTGCAAAAAATTCCTGAATCATCCGTGTTGATGCTAAAAGGATACCTCGTCCTTATCCATTGTCCTAGTTGCGGATGTGTTTTTATCCCGTCAACAAGGCTTCCACCATAATGAAGCGCAAGTTCCAGTGTCATGACATTGCTTGTCGGGCAGCACTCAATTGGAATGGGTTGACTCATTAGTTTCTCCATCAAACTATAGGGCAGGAGCAGAGCATGTCCAAGCCGATCAGGGCGAAAGTTTAACACAGCCTTGGCTTCTTCGTATGCCGCTTTCAGGATAGGATCAGATAATTCCGAGTCATTGAGTGCAGTTGGAATCTCTCCACAATGGATTGATACCTTTAGCCCATGGTCTCTTGCCTTCTGGAAAAGAGGTTGAAACAAGCAAAAATCATTCCGAGTTGGATTTCCTCCCAGTTCGACTCCAACGATATTGGTGTGGCTTTTTGCCATGAGAATAGCAAGATTGATGTTTTCTTCAGCCTTTTCGAATGTACCAGATCGATCTACCGATATAATGAGACGTGGCACCAACGGCAATCTCATCAGATTTTTGTCTTTGCTGCTACTAAGTTCTCGGACGTATCTTTCTTGTTCTTGCACCTCAAATGAATTCATGATATCCAAGATGGTCTCAACATATTGCTCCTTTGTACAATATCGCTCCTCGGGAAACTTGTGATCAATCAACAATACTTTTGGACCTGTGCGTAACTCAACATACGCTACATGGTCATTCGCGAAGTCTTCCAAGATCTCCTCGGTAATTCTCTTCAGAGAAACAACATCATTAACGCATCTCGGGATGTAACCGAATATTTCGAAACACTCCTCCAGCGATCGTGATTTTGTGTTAAACAACGAAGCCTCCCTATCTGGATCGTGATGCTCAGCTGCGTGTTGAAGTAGCTTCGTTGGCAAAGTTACGGATCGCTCAGAAGCCAGTTGAACAAGTGTCGTTTCGCGTATGGAGCCGTTCAAGTGGGCATGTAGCTCGATTTTGGGGAGTTGTTTGCAGAATATGTGAAGACTTTCCATCGGTTTCAACCTCTGAGGTGGAATCAGGACAGAATCTTGTGTTGTCTATCTGCTGACCATCTGCGGGCAATGCTGCTGATGCTAGCTCTGGCGTAAGCGGCAAATTAAGTTTTTTAAAAAGAAGGAAGTGTCAACAACCGAACCTCGGATCAAGAACTGCTAAAATAAAAACATCACGAAAAGTCGTTTGTATGTACAATAGGGGTTGTCAAACTTTTTTC
>JALLPC010001102.1:0-10377 GCA_036940045.1 Stephanocyclus meneghinianus | reverse complement strand
CTCCTTTGGACTTGGAGATTTTTTTGTCATATCTTTACTAGTAGTGTTGCTAGACCTTGTCCTAGTCAGTATTTGTAGATTAGAATACGCGAAAAAGAAAGGTACATATCTAAATTTTTTTTATCACGCGCACATCGTGACCTCATGTTGCCGATCACCATGTGTTAGTAAATTGTATGTAATATGATATCACATTACAGGTAAATCTTTTTATTATGCGCACATAATGACCTTTAATTGTGATCGCAGTATTATAGTAAACTCTTTGTAAAAAATATATCATTACAGGCCATTCCGTCATAAAAACGTTTTATGATGTTGCGGGGTAAAACACAAATAAAAAATAATGTCAACGGTGTTACTTATAATCAGGGTTTTACGGTAGAGAAGTTCCGTACAATACCATACCAACCATAGCCTATCATTAACTCAACACCATCGGTAGGACAGCATAACGACGAACCACCATGGCACAGCTCCCTCCCACCTTCCCGCCACCGCTGCAGATCCCACCTCCGCCCGCCACTATGATCCCTCCCAACATGGTGATGCCACCGCCTGGTCTTCCTCCTGGCCTTCCGCCCGGTCTGCCCCCTCCCCCCACCGTCCTTCCGCCGGGCCTGCCCCCCCCGCCTGGCGGTCTTCCCCCTCTCGCCCCCCTCCCACCGATGACAGCAACAACCACAGCAAGCGCCGTGCCCATCAACTACAACCACACAAACTCGGCTCAAACCGTGGTGATCACCGCTCTGCCCCCCTTTTTGCGCGCGGTGCGAATTCTACGCGATGCCGCATTTCCTGTGGGAGGAGCGCGAACGGTCCATTTGGGATGTTGCGCGGGCGATATGAAGTCGAACGAGTGGAAGAGGATGAAAGAACGTGGCGTTCTGTCGCTGGTTTCGGAGGGGGAGAAGGGAGGGGAGGTCATGCTGGATACGTGGAAGGCGGCGGGAGGTGGGTTGGCAGTAGTAAAAATGGGGCATTATGTGGGTGCCAAGAATTTTGCTGGGGGGTTGTTGGTGTTGCGATCTTGCAACAAGGAAGACGGGGAGATCGTCATGCCTCCAGGAGACGAGCAACAGAATGAAGAAACCGGAGAAAATCCGCAAGACTCTACCGAAAATCCCATTGAAAAAGTACCAGTTGTCATTCCTACCTACACCGAACAGCAAATAGCGCAACACAAGGAAACCATTCGCCAGTTTGCCAACACAAAAATATATCATTTATACAATTACAATATCCCCGATCCTATTCCACCAGATTTGAAGATTCCACTGCCTCCTCCACAGGTTCAGGATGCATCTATCCCACATCGTTTGCTCGAGGTGCTGACCACCTTGCGACTCAGATATGAAGAGGGGAGCATCAATGACAATTGGGGCGGACATAGTGCCGCTGCCACAGGAGAGAAGGAGTCGTCAGCCTCTGTATTGCAACTTGACGCCAATAAATTAGCCGCCGCCGCTGGAGGAACATATGATGAAGATGCCGATCCCTTGAATGCTCCAGAGGTGGTCAACGCAGTGTTGGAATTCAAGAGAAGTTTGGAAGAACGAGATGTCAAGAGTCGTAAAAGGAGGGTGGACATTATTACGGAGGCAATGGAGAAAAAGGTTAAAGAGTTGGTTGAACGGGGCAGGCGTGAGAGAGAAGAAAAGAGAAAGATGGAGGCTACGGTTGCCTCGTCAACCACGAATGGAGTCACTCCTCATGTGACAAATGGAGGTGTAGATGCTAACATTCTTGCAGCAGTGGAAGGAAAAGTTGAAGATACTGGTAGACGAGGTGTGTCCAATCTGCCAGCATGGATGACGCAAGGGGAAACCGACGGCGTGACGGCAAACAAAGCATCGGTCAATGATGGAACGGCAGCTAGTGAAGATGAAAATGGTAAAAAACGTAAATTTGTCCCCTCCGAAGCAAATCGAGACGACATTAACGTGCGCAAGCAGCGCATCAACATGGAGGGGGCAAGCCTTGCCGAAATACGTGCCGCAAACGAAGCCGCTGACAAATCTTCTGTTGTATACACCACCAAAGAAGACATTCTTGCAGCATCGACATTCTTCCCTCCCCTTTCTTTGAGGCCATCCACATCTCCAGACCAAATCAAACAGTATGTCACTGACAAGATTGTTGAGTATATGGGTGAAGAAGTAACTGAATTGATTGAATTCATTATGGAGGAATTGGCTAAGGGAGTCAAGACATCTTCTTTGTTGGAAGAGATGAAGATCTTGGATGAGGATGGGGAGGAGTTTGTTTTGGGCTTGTATCGTAGGATGGCTGTGGACTGAGATGCATTTCATAGACCACTTTGAACGGCGCTGTCTGAGGTAACTATCTTAGAACGAGCATTTGACTGAGAATGATTTCATTGTTGTTTTGACCTTCCAAGTCAGAGTAAACTCTCGAGATGAGATGCTTCTTCCATGTCATGATAATGGAGTGATGTTTTGTACTTGGGAATCATTTTTATCGTGATTAAAGTAATAGTAAGTGCATGAATCATAAATTTTCGTAGGAGAGATGCCGTGTGGTCACGATGAACTCTCTCCGAGGTGAGTGCCATGCATCGACTACGAGTCCTCCCGTTCTCATGTGCACACGCTTTTTACTTTGTTTACTATTCAAAGAGTAATAATTTTCTTTCGAAATAAGATTCTTCTCTGTGAACGCCGGAATAAATGCAATCATTCCTTCATGTAAAGATCGATCTCGTTAATGCAACTGGAAATTACTCATGTATTAACATCACTAAAAATTAAATGCAGATGAACATCATGTAGAATCCTTCACCGGGACACGAGAAATAGTTTGCTGTATAATATTTATTTTACTCACACTCTCCTCCTCTTAGTGGAGTCGGATTCTGCTTCGTGGGATTCTGACGATTCGGTCTTAAGTTTTGGTTCGTTGGCAGATGAAGTGTTTAGAGGAAGTTCAGGCTGATGTTTCTCCTCTGATTTCACTTCACCAGTTGGATGACATGGTGAGTCGGTATGGGTTTTAACATTAGCTGCTTCAATCGGAGATGTCGTAGTGGATCCAGCAACCCTAGAAGAATCTTCCGATTTACCAGTCTCAGTTGGGTCATTGGATTTGGATGCGGTTTCGTGATCACGTGATGAATCAGATTTCAACACAAGTGGCTCAGAATATTCATTGTGAGACTTGGCACTGGGTGGCTCCGACATCGAATTTGGTGGTGGAAGCGAAGACTGGTGAGAATACGGCGCAGCTTGTGAAGGTGGATAAGGTGACGGGCGGGGATGCGAGTTCATCGATGCCAAAGATGGAACCCCAGTAGGGTGACTTTGTTCTGCGATCGGACCGTGGCCTGACGGGTGCGAAGCTGGGGCAGAAGGGTAGGAAGGGGCACTACTTCCCACACTAGAAACCAGAACTTGAGGTGGGTGAGAATGGACTTCAGCACCGACCATATCTATGGGTTCCGCAGCATAAGACTCAGGAAATCCTTGGATTTCAATGTTCAGCCTTCGTAGAGTCATGAACTAGAGTAAAGGAATGTGACGCGAATGCCAGTCAGAACATACCAAAAATACAAAGAAAAAAGACATGTCAAAGTACACAGAGTCCCTTGTATAATAGATGCAACACGACCAGCACGTGATACACAATAACATTCCAGAAGGAGGAATCAACAAATCAAATATTCCTTTCAATTCCGTACTGACCTCATCCATCTCTACCTGGGTACTAACGCACTTCAATTCAGGCATGGGCTCCTCTGGCCTTCTCTTCACTTTGGGCTGATATGGACAAACATGACCCTTCTTCGGCACGCCGCATCTACCGCACTTGTACGATCCCCGACCCTTATCATCATCGAACATGGTCCCACCGGGACTTGTAAGACTTGCCGCATGCATGGGTGGTCCAGCATGCATGGGTGGTCCATTTCCAGGAGTGCGGGAGGTTGTGGAATGTGCGGATCGGAGTTCTGGGTGGAATCCGGGAGATGTTAGAGGGTACGGAGAGTGGCCTTGAGGTGGAGGCAGTGCGCCGGGAGTGGGTGGCAGATTGTGGTGATATTGATGATGTGGCGGCGGAGGCATCGAGGATGGATGATTGAGTGGCGGGGCAGATGTGGGAGGAGCTTTGCGTTTCATATCGGGAGGTGGCACGACACCAGGATGAGGAGGAGCGTGGTATTGAGGTCTGGAATCTGGAGGAGGTGGTCCGTGTCGTGAGTATGCGCCTGGGTGAGGGGCAGTATGGGTTGGCTGTCCATGAGACGATGGGTGGGGTGGCGGAAGTGAATGATACGGGTGTTCGTGTGGATGAGGCCGCGAGTCTGTGGGAGGTGGCATTTGTTGTGGATGAGAGTGCGGGTCCCATGGTGGAGGCGCTCCTGGCTGATGAGGAACTGCCGGCGGTGGAAGAGAGTTGGCTGGTAAAGGAGGTCCAGACGCATGAGGTGGCGGCGGATAATTCGAATGATGTCCCCATTGACTTGGTGGAGGCGGCCCCGAATGTGCGTGTGGCGGTGGAGGTTGAGAAGTGTAGTAATGGGCATTAGGTGGAGGGTGCTGTTGCGTCTGCGACGAATGAGGTGGGTAATAACCTGTCATTTTTGAAGATTGATTCGAAAATGAGAGTTGATAGAACTTTCAAAACGACAACAAACGACCGCATTCAGAGGAATCTATCCGTCAAACAAGTTCTTTCCAGCGAATCAAAAATGAAGTCGTCAAACGACAAACCCATATCATCCCTCAAGTTCAGTTCAATCTAAAGAGGAAGAACGAAGCCAAAGATATCACATCATGTGCAGCACGAAATCAGTCATCATCGGCAGTGGCTTGCTGTGAATAAAAAGCTCTAATATCTGCAACTTTATTCCAGGATCAAGAAGACAGTCACGGACCAGCAACACAAGGCTCCGAAGTTCTACTAAAAACATGAACGCACCAGGAGGATGACTCCCCCACCCCCCACCTCCCGCCTGCGGTGGCGGCTGCGTGGAATAATGCCCGTCCGAAGGAGTATGCGGTCTCCTAAAGATTCCCCCGCCATTTCCGTTGGGAGGTGGCTGCGAAGCATAGGGTGGGTAATGGCTGTTGGGGTGAGGTGGAGGGGGATTCGGCCCGTTGTTGGTAGGGGCAGAGGAGCCAGCTGGGGGCCAGTGAGGATGATGGCTGGGATGCTGCATCGTTTCTACGACTCAATGACTTTTTTCAATATTACTGCACCCGGTTGCTGTTGCTGTTGCTGTTGTGGACAACCGAAGAGATGCAGCTAGCTACAACTGACCGTCGTTCACGAGACGTGAAGAGAAATTATCACTGCCCATGAACCTGAGCGATCCGTTATCTACGGCTTTAAAGCCGACAGGTCCTTGTAATTATATACGCAGTTACGCTAACGAGGCAGCACGAAATTTCTTTCACTACCGGGGTTCTCTTTATCTAGACCTATGCTGTCACGATTGTTGTTGTCCACGCCTTTGCCGCCGCCATGGTCAACACCTCATCATCTCTCGTGTGGTCGCGGGATATGTTGCCCTGTTAGCTCCCTTATCGTACGGTACAATACCATTGCTTCGTGTCCGTCATTTCAGAAACTAATCACTTTAATCTAGCCTAGGAGATGCGCCTTCCACACTGTTAGGCCGTAAAAATAAGGCGTTGTGAAATTCTTAACGGCTATCAATTTCAATTACTAGCTCTGTTAATAGAAAAGATATATTTTTCAATCGACAGTCAGTACTCATTGTTCTTTGTCATAAACAGATTTCACCATGACATCCGATCCCTACCCCCTCTCCGCCCACCCCAACGACGCCTTGTCGCAATACTCCTCACGTGATCTCGTTGGTTACGCAGGAGAACCTCCCGTCGTCACTTGGCCAAACGGTGCCAAAGTAGCGCTCAATTTTGTGTTGAATTACGAGGAGGGCGGCGAGAATTGTCTGTTGCATGGAGACGGGGAGAGCGAGAAGTTGTTGAGTGAGATTGTGGGGGCCGGTGCTATCGGTGAGTCCCTTCAAAAATGTGATGTCTTTGGCAGTTTGGAAAATCCTTCTTTTCAACATAGGAATTTGTGTGCGCAACATGTTGTCTACATGTAACCCATCGATCGGATTTTTATGTTCTTGGATAACATTGCACATACACCAGTCGGACAAAGACACGCCAACATGGAGAGTCTTTACGATTATGGTGCCCGTGCTGGATTCTGGAGGTTGCATGACCTGCTGACGCGAAAGAAAGTTCCATGGTAAGAGTTGAATGAAACCATTATCATTTGGCAAAATTATCTGTCATGCATGCCTTGATATCATTTCATTTTTACCACTTTCGCTACATTCGATAGCACTGTATTCGCTGTAGGCATGGCGCTAGAGCGTAACCCATCTGCCTGTAAAGCCATGATCCAAGCAGGATGGGAGGTAGCCTCCCACGGATACAGGTGGTGGGACTACCAAAACGTAGACGAGGCAACGGAACGAGAACACATCCGTCGAACGGTGCAAATACACAAAGATTTGTTAGGTGTGAGGCCTGTGGGAATGTATCAGGGAAAACCTAACGTGAATACCCGTAGATTGGTGGTGGAGGAGGGTGGGTTTCTTTATGATTCGGATTCCTACTCTGATGATCTTCCCTATTGGTGTACTGAGTTTGGGAAAAGCAAGCCTCATTTGATCATCCCTTACACTCTGAGTGAGAATGATATGCGGTTTGCTATACCTAACGGATTTTCTCATGGAGGTGAATTTGCGAAGTATCTCAAGGACAGTCTTAGCTATCTCGTCGAAGAAGGGAAGAGGGGTTCGCCGAAAATGATGAGTGTAGGGTTGCACTGTAGACTGGTCGGTAGGCCTGGTCGAGCAAAGGGATTGGAAGAATTCATTGACTTTGCCAAATCTCTTTCGGATGATGTGTGGATTTGCCGTCGCGATGAAATTGCTTTGCATTGGTATAAAAACCATCACCCTGACGGACCGAAGGCTAGTCTTTAGAACGAGGGGTAACTCTGATGCCTCTAAGAATGGGGCAACAGTGATTCGTTGCGTAGCTGTTCCTCCATCGATTTTTATATTTTTATTAAATGTGCGATCTATAAAGTGTGGTATCATACTCATCAGAAGCAATTTGTACTCTCGTTCAATTCAGGCAACTCTAGTCACAAACAATCTTTGAGTCGAACGAGGATAAGGCGAAGGCAAATGCTTGAAACGGAGACAGTGGCCATTGCACGTCCAATGAAAACTCATCTTTTCCTATCCGACCAAACTGAATAAGAATATTTTCCGGATCGGACTCCTCAGTCAATTGAAAGTTCTTGACAGACGGCATGATAACTGTGCCATTGAAATTGAATGCGTAGGCCTTCACGTACTTGTTCCAACTGGGAGGCTTGCTTATCAAACGGATCAAGTTATTCATCTGGGATGGCTCTTTCTTCTTGAAACTAGTCACCATTCGGTCGTCCGTTTCATTGGTTGGCTGCCAAACTTTCGTTGGATTGCCATCATTGTCCACCTTTCCGACGCAAGCCTTCAGATTTCTGGGTCCTTTGGCGCCCAAGGTCGTAGCAGTATCATACAATACGACACCCAACTCACATCGGACCTTTCCATCGCCATCGTCGTCATAACTTGAGCTATCATACTGTGGATTATTGCCCTGGTCGTAAATAGTGTATTCCGTTCCGAGAAAGTTTGACCGCAACTTGCCGAGAACATTTGGCGACTGTCGATTATCAAAGTCGTTTCTACCCATTGATATGAGGTAATTCGAAGTTGTGTTTCCCGCTCGTTTTTTGGATGTCATTAGAAAGACATTGATGTCCTTTAGATACACGCGATACTCAGGAAATAATGCATTCTTGATACTTTTGTTCCTTTTGATCACACATCTAACCCAACCGAGTCCCTTTGGACACGGCCTCATCAGAAATGCACGCATCATTGTCGGATCGTCTGCATTCAACACTTGAAGTGACTTCATACTGTTCAAAAAGCAAATAGCATTTTGTTCCGATTCTTCTCTGTAGTTTGATTTCACGCCACACGAAGCATTTGTGTCGTCCTCTGAGCTGCCCTTCGATAAAATCGATCGAGGTATTTGATCCATCCTTTCGATGCTTCCTCGCTCAGTTTCGCTGAATAACAAAGATCGACATGATGAGCTTCGCTTCAGTTTGCTTCCAAACCGTTCGTTTCTAGCCGTTTTGGAGCTCGACCTCACGGCTTCGTCGTCTTCGGTATCAACAAACGAGAATGTCGAAGGGCGGGTTGCACTATTTTCGTCCTCTTCCATGGAAACACATCGAGGTGGCGCACATCCATTTATTTGCTGCAATCCTTCCATCCGCATGTCCGTAAGCTCTGATATATCATCTCCGGCTGATTGATAGTGAACTGACCTGTTGCCACAACGCTCACGAACGTTTAAGTATTGGCCGTTGTTTGAGTAATTGTAATCTTGACTCTTATCACCGTCATCCATGAGCATTGGTGGGGGCTGCCGACAATTCGCCTCCGATGGCAAACTTTGTGAAAATTGTGCCATCGGCAGTGATGCTCGATACCGTTGTCCAACGCTCATTCCTCCATTTTCAGCATTGAATCCTTGATACACGCCATCGCTGTACAACGATTCATTCGTCTGAAAGGGCCCATTGACTTGACGAAAGTTTTGCTGATCGAGGTGCGGGGAATGATTCATCATTTGTACTCTCGTCGTGGTGCTCTCGACGGAAATTACCTTTTCGCGACCGTAACGAGGATCGCAAGTACGCATTATCGATGTTGAATGCATTTGATTCTGTCTCCTTCTCAGAGCTACCTGCCTTTGTCGTTCGAGCATGCTCGCTCTGGTGACAAAGGACGACACTGAAGATGCATCGATCGACGTTGTTGCTGGAGGGAGCATGCTCGTGTTTGACTTCACTGATGGAGATGATTAACGAACTGTCCAAACAAGCATACAATTGGCTTCACAACACGCAGTCAGATCAGTTGGGGCACATTCGTTTATGAATGTGTTCTCCGAATACAATACAAATGATCGAAAATACCGAAACACTCTTAGTGTTTTGGAATGTAAAATAGTATTGTAAAACCGTAAGAGGTTTTAGAGTTCCTTTAGAACATGATAATATATGGCGGCAGGTTGAATATTTATTGATTTTTCAGTGATTCTGAGAAACAGAACCCCGACTAAAGGGTTCCCACATAGAGGTGAAAGACATTAGGCCAGAGACATCGACCATAGACAGCATTAACGATGGCATGAAAAGAGACATCAATAAACGGGCCATAAGTCAACAATGAAATACACAAAAACTTCATTACATGCCTTTTTGGCCTTTTTGCATGTGTATAAAGATTCAATTAAAAATCTGAACCAAGCTAGGTATCCAAGAAAGCACATTTTTCAAGTTTGATTTTCGAATTTTGGTGATTATTATTTTTTCTATTATGAAAAAATCTTAATAACAGAGATCTTAAAATACTATTTCACTTGGTGTTGATTTTTTTATGACTTAGAGCTATAAATTCTTTTTAGCTCAAACCAAGGTTATTACTGGGCTATTTTCAGCCTTTTTGACCTTCCTTGTCCTTTTTGACCTCGTTTTGTGCGCATTTTATATGCTTGCAAGTACAAGTAGATAATTCTTTGATTTTTTGTCTTTTCTCTGTTTTTGTATCTTGAGATTTGTGAGAAATTTGAGCCTTCTCGTGGTGTTTTCTAATGAAAACAGGAAGAATTATTTCGGCGATTGCGATCAAATTTAAGATTCACGCGAGTTTTCACCTGTGGGCCCCTTAATAAGGTAGCCTTTTTGTCAGGGAATAGACTCTTGATGCACCCTCATTACTTACTAGTCAAGAAATTTTTGACCCTACGTATCTGGGACTCGGCAATGTCTCTATCCTATGCCCTTTTTTGAGTGTTTACTCCTTGGATCATAGTTAGCTTCACGGGCTAGTTCACGTGAGCCTCAGTTCATTGCAAGCGGTCAATTTTTGCGATCGCAATTGCTCAGACTGCATCACGATCATACAAGTCCTACGGGCTGTGCCGTATCGCACTTCCATGTTTCTTTGGGCTGTTGCACGCTTCTTTGCATTGATCGGGCTGTGCTGTATCGTGCTTCAGTGGTGGCGGGCTATTTTTCACTCGTGCATGCTCTCCGCATGGCCTCGTAACGTGGGAGTCTTGCATGACCTCAAGTTGATCTTGGATACTTAATGTTCCTGATGTTCCGCTGGCCGTTGGACTTGATCGTGAGTCCCTGATGAACCTATTGCCTGTGCAAAGGTTTGTGTTTACTCCCCTTTAAAACATTATTTTTAAGCTAGAATTCTCATGACTTAAATGAGTCAATTGACAATTT
>JALLPC010001101.1:0-10380 GCA_036940045.1 Stephanocyclus meneghinianus | reverse complement strand
CCATATTATGGGCTTATACCTACTGAAAGGATATGTAGATACTTGGCTCATGTCACTTGGTACTTCCTCCAACAATCAGATGTAAGAGAGGCAAGATGCTCATAGTGTCTTGCCCAAAGGTATTTGAAGTGCTGGAACCAGCCAGTAGCTTTGCTTTCCTTGAATGAGTGATTGTTCAGCAACTGTTGATCTACTTTTTGATACAGTTATCATATGACTTTGGGTATTTCTTATGCCCTCTTAGTCTTGTACAAAGTTTGGCAATTAGGTTAATGTACAAACCTGATTTATACCACCTGGTGAGACCAACCTAACTTTCTTTATTGGTGGTCATCCAAGCTAGCCATAAAAGACAATGCATTAATGTTCCAATTAAGCTCATGTTGAGAACTATATGGCTATCATTAGCTCCAATGAATGTGCTAGTGAGGCACATGGAGAACTTGTGAGTTCGATGTTCATTGCATGACTTGAGTAGGTCTTGACCTGCCCAGTGTCTGTATACATGCACGGATTCTGGATGCATCAGTATCCAGATTAATCATTGAAAAACTTATTTTGAAGTTGTTTGTTGTTGCAGATGTAAACATTTTTGACAAGTGCACTACTGCACTGGTTCTTTGAGCTTGGGCATCTTCCTAAGTAGGTGTCCTTCATGCTTCTGTTATGAATCATTCTTTTGTACAGTATGACTGTGTATAATTTGGATGTTATTTCTTTGTTGTACATCCAACTCTGATGATGACTGTTTACTAATCACTCCTGTCCTCAAGGCATATTATACTCTCATTACTTTGTGCCTTTTTGTTGACTTTTATGCTCTGTCTTTATTTGGTATGTACCTTCCCCATCTTGAAAAGTTCAGGGAGACAGGCCGTTTCTTCCAATCAATGAAGCTCAATCGAACAGTTTCTCATTGCTTGAAAAACTCAGTAACATGCTTATAACTGAGCTTGAAGTTTTTGATAGTGTGAAATATTCTCTTTACATGACTTAGAATGTCTGCTATTTATGAATACACAAGAATCATATTGCACTGGAGTAGTTAGCTCCATGCATTAAGAGTGGTTTAGCTCAAGAAAAACACTGTTGCTCAAGTAGTTAGCTTGTGCATTTCTATTGTGTCCTGTATGTTGGTGCAACCCTCATTCACATTTTTAGCAGATCATGATAATCACTGACATTGAGATTTGATTCTTAGCTTTGTTATGTTTTTATTGCATTCAAAACTCTAGAACAATTTTGGATTCTGAGTGATGATTATCAAGATAGAGTTATATGTTGGCTAAGTCTGTCAAGTTACTGAGTAGTTACTACTTACTCCATAAATTACTATTGCTTGTGCAGTAACAGTGGTTACTGACTCCTTCAATATTAGTGTATTTTGGAAAGTTACTATACAAGAGCATGTAAAGTTAGATTCAGTAACCTTTCATTCTAACCCAGGAATCAGTTGATTTAGATTCGGTAACTTTCATATCCAACTGATCGTACTGTAGTTTATTATGTGATTTTTTGCATGGCTTTTGTACTCAACAATCATACCAATTAACGAAATACAGATTGACCATGGCATCAAGCCGACCATGAACCCAACTTGCAATATCTCAGCATTTATTGCTCCTTTTTATAATCTTGAACAATTGTTCTCACACTTATAACCATGCACTCATGGTGCTATGCTCGGATCTGCAAGTGACTGAAACACCACTGTGTTCTCTCTGCCAAGAGATCACTTGCTCAGATTTCAAACACCTCCAAATTTCATCTATCCAAGGAGAAGAGCACAACAATATTTGACCCTACCAACTCTGGTCTCACACTCTTTCCACCTCTGTTGAAAGTTGGATAGAGAGAGGACATTCACAGGTCAAAAATGGGCGAGTTCATCGTATTTTTCTATTTTTCACATAAAACTTGCATGAAATCTCACTCTTTTCATGCCATCTTACCAGATTCAGCTGCAAACATGCAACAATCAAGTGTGTAAGAGGGGGAATAAGGCATATTGGTTGCAGCATTGTGCTGCTGCTGGCAAGGACATCGCGTGGCTTTGGTGGATTGTTACATCTGCCAGAAAAGGCACTAGATGATCTTGCGGCTTGTTTTGTTCTCCATTACAGGAAAGCACATTTAGCATTTTCAGAGTGGAAACTAATTTATTTTTACATTAACAAAAGAAACCAATTAACTAATAACTGAATGAATATTATAAGTAGTTCAAAAGTAAAATAAAATATTTAAGTGGTAGATTTGGTGGATTGTTGCATCGGCTGAGAAACAGCACTGGACAAACTGGTGGCTTTCCTCACAGCCCCTCCATGCATCCCAGCCATCGTAGACTCCACCAAGGCAACAACTACCATTCTGCAGTTGCACCAAGAAATGCTGCCCAAACAATACACCCCACTTGCAAATCCCCAAACTGTTTCCATCAACAGTAAACATGGCTATCACTGTTGCACAGGGAGGAGAGCTTCACGATGGTTGGGGCTACATAAAGGTGGAAGGTGAGTGAGCAAGAGGGTACAAAGCTTCCTATCTCTTAAATAAATTGGCAGGAACAAGAGGGGTATAAGAAAAAGGATAGTTATACAGAAATATCTATCACATCAGAAAGTAGTCAGACAGTAATCTAGCCAGGTTACATTTTTTTCCAAAATTGATGCTAAGTTTCTGTTTATGCAAATGGTAGGAGTTGTGGTAGGAGTCACATCTGATGTGACTGTCATAATTACAGACTTTTCAGTAACTTACTGAGTAACTGGTAAGTTACTGTTTTTGGTTACTGATACTGTACATTGGGACAGTAACCAAAAACAGAAATCTGCAACTTAGTATGTTGGCTTGTTACCCTGAGTTACTTTACTCATTTCATGTAATTTTGTCCTTCCTTTGCTTGTAGGAAGCACACCATCCAAGTATGTCAAGACTTTGACACCTGCCTAGCTGGATAGGAAAAACATATGAATGTTCCTATATTTGGAACATGAGGGATGCTTAGGAAGTATGTCCTTATGGCTCTAATGTTTCTGTAGCACTATGTTAGGGTTTTGGAAGCTAACATGATTTGATTTTGAGGTGCTTCAGGATAACTTACTTGTCGTGTGCTGTGCTAGAACACAAATCTTCCTCTCAGAACTGGGAAAACACTCATCCTCCTGAGAAAGTTATGCTGGACACCATTTTTCTAGGCATTTTGTCCTTTTTTGCATATGCATCAAGATTTCATTTTAAATCTGAAATAAGCAAGGTATCCAAAAAATCAGGTTATTCAAATTTGAATTTTGATCTTTTGTTAAGAATTTTTTTCTTTTTTTGAAAAATTCTCAATAACGGAGAGTTCAAACTAATATTCAATTATTTTCATTTTTTGTTTTGAGCCAAACATTTTTATTAGCTTTGACCAGAGGAAAATTCTGGCACTTCTCAGCCTCCTGACCTTTCTTTTCAATTTTACCTCTTTTTATCATGGCTTTTAGGTTTGAGTACATTCAAGTATGTTACCCAAGTATCCCCTGTATCCCCGTGCTACCCTACTCTACTTTTTTCTATGTATTTCTGTTCTTCCCAGTGGGAACATTCATATACAATTCTGAATAACTTATAGCACACTTTCTGGCACATTTTTCCAATTATGAACATTCAATATCACTTTTCAGCACATTTTTTCAATTATAAACTTCCATCAGTAAGCCCCAAGAAAGTTTCTTCAGACATGCATAATCAGATGCTGTGCCCTTCTCAGAAATTTTCTTCAACTAATACACCACCACTACAAAGTTTCACAATATTTCCTTTCCCTGTAGGTTTGTACTATTCCTTCAAGAAAGTTGTTATTACCACAGTTTTGGGAGATGACCCAGCCAATATATTGTTTCACAATGCTTTCTGTGTTTTTATTCCCATGTACCAATTTCCTTTTTAGTTTACATAGTGATGGTGGTGGGAGTAAAGGATTATTCTCTGTACATGCATAGGTGCACTTGGGCATCAAGTTGTTTCATTGCAACTTCAAGGGAGAATGGACTCATGAATCATGCAGCTCATTGGGGATTAGCCAAACATACATGAACACAAGTTATAGAATAGCCTGCATGACATAACAGATCATGAAACAGCCTCAGCACTTGCTATCTTGCAAGAACAACTACATAATAATCGCTTAGACTCTGATGGCTTAGCAAGTGATCAAAAAGGACCAGCCTAGGAATGATAAATTTCAAACTCCATTCAAAGGCATAAGATTGCAATGTATTGCTGTATCCTGGTTGAGCATCAGAGTAATTTGGAGTTATGACTCCAAGTCTCTGTACCCATGGGGAAAGTAAATATTTTGGAGGTATGTAGGGAGTTAGGGGACAAAGGGGGTACAAACTTGACATCTTCTGGTTAGCTTTTGGGTACAAAAAGGTAGCAGAATCCAGACAATTCTCTTTTTTCAGGTCCTTTCTCTGTTTTTTCATGAGATTCATGAGGAATTCAAGGGGTGGATTATTTTTCTGCTGAAAATATGCTGATCTGTGTGATATGTTTTGGAGAATTTAGCCAGAGGGATGTTCAAAAAAGGTTCTCCCTAATTGGGCATTGACACATATTTGTGTTGATGAAGCTGAATGTGCCCCCATGCATTTAGTCAAGAGATTATTGATTCCTCGCCCTTTTTAATGCATTTCTGAGATATGGCGATGTAGACTATTTTATTTTGGTGCAAAGTTAACCAAAATGATTGAGTCTTGTCATGAGATTTTTGATTTTTATCATGGAGGTAGTGCCATGACCTCATTGATAAAACTGGCTGTCCGGTGAGTTGTTTTGTTCAATGGGCTTGACTGTGAGGGTTGAGTCCTGTCACATGTGGTCCTATTTTGTGAAGTTATTTGCCGAGGCTGTTCTGTGATTGCATTGATCAAAAGAACTGTGTCATATTACATTCCTGTGTGTTGGTTGCTCTGTGCTCATGTGTTTTCAATGGGCTGTGCTGTGAAAATTGATTTTTGTGTCATCTTGTTACTGGATCTTGGATGATATTTGTGCAATCTAAAAAGTTCCATTGGGTGTGATTCTTGCACCTGATGCTCTGTTGGGCTTGTCCATTAGTCCTGTACCAGCCTCTGCCTTGAAAGGGGTTGGATTATACTCCCATCACCAACATGGTTTGGGACAAGACTCTGCATGAAGAGCAGTAAAAGTCTATTTGGACTTCATTCATACTTGAAGTATGGAAACTTCAAGTGTGATTGTACAGTCTTCTTAAGGTGACAAACACCACTTGGCAGTCACAATTTTGTCTTTCTTGCCAATTTAGGCTCTAGAAAAGAAATTTTGGTTTCATTAAGGCCCTCGAGGTTTTTTAAACAACACACATATGTGATTTATGTAGTCTTGTACTTGGTACGCGATTGTGTTACTGTGCTATTGGGAAATAACACATAGTTACAGATTTAGGCTGTTAACAATTGAGCCTATTTTTGTTTTTGCTGTATTAAAATGATGGTCTTAGTTGGAAATTTTGGCATTGTGTTGTGTTACCAAGACCCCAAAATGACATGTTGTCCCGATGCATGCTGTCATGTTGGCAAAATGTCAAAAATATTGGCCCAACATTCCACAATAAAATGTCACCCTAACCTGCCAAACAACATGTCGGCAGGATGTCAGCCAAGATTTTGCCAACATGTCGGCTGATTCTTTTGGACATAAAAAACAGCAAAGCTTTGCAGAAAATTGCACCATGATGGGGCAATTTGGTGCGAGAACATAGCAACATGATATCCTATGCATTAATATAGGTACAAAATATCTTTTTCATCAAAAGTGACCGTTACCTCCATTGGAGTAACATCCCAATGAATTGTGGATACGGCTGGGCAGTTGTGCGGCAACATGTCAGCCAACACATGACCCAGCCATGAATCCAGTCATGGCATTGGGGACATTTGATGCAAGTGGATTTTTAGCCAACAATGTTGCAATTGTGGCAACACATGCCAGCATGTTGCTGACATTTACAACTAAGATGATGGTACACATATTGCTAATAGAAAAATTCTTAGGCAATATAGAGCATGGTATTGATTACAATGTGCTCTAATATCTGCCATGTGAGTATGTACACATCACTAAGTGGTCTTATTACAGAATCTGCTACTACAAATCAGGGTGCCCTGTGTGCATGTATGTATCACTCAGTGGTCTTTTTTATGAGTGCACAATCTGTGCTCCTCACTCTACTCTGCTAGATGGAGCAAAGTATACCCATGTTGGCTGGGACTGTGGCCCCAGTCATGTGTCTGGGTTTGTTCATGGCATCTTGGCTTGTGAGTTTGACTCACTACAACTAGTTGAGCATGTAACTCAACACTGAGTTGCAAAGGCTATTGTATGATAGTGACATAAGCCATTTGTTGGTAGAAAGTTTAAGTA
The DNA here is from genome assembly GCA_036940045.1 of Stephanocyclus meneghinianus. Taxonomy (NCBI): domain Eukaryota; phylum Bacillariophyta; class Thalassiosirophyceae; order Thalassiosirales; family Thalassiosiraceae; genus Stephanocyclus; species Stephanocyclus meneghinianus. Next base: position 3,954 of record JALLPC010001101.1, on the reverse strand, counting down.
GAAAAGTGCATAGATATTCCAGATGATTTGGATTAATATAGTTAAAAGCTATTGTACTAATTGACACTGAGGACTGGTGAATGTTAGTCCTCATAGTTTTATCATGTAAATTACATGATACATGATTGTTTTGGTTTTCAAGAACCCTGTTGGATTCTTGTGTGCCAAAAAGGATCTTGGTGCAACTTATCAGGCTGTTCAAGGGATCATGGCTAGACTAACTGATCTTGCTAAAAGATCTTGTCAAATTTTGGTGGGAATCTTCCCCCTATTGTAAACATTCAGTTTTTGTTGGGCATTTTTGTGTGCCTAATTAGGGTCATAGTTTGGACCTTGTCTACATAAGACATATAGATACTTGCCTCACGTTAGTTTGTGAGCTTCCTGGTCATTTGTGAAGAGGGACTATGTTTTGCATCATGTTTGCCGATGTGTCGCTTTTCATCATTCCGTAAGTTTATCATTCTATACATCAGTTTATCCTAATCAACATAATCAATAATCACTATTCAATCTGTAGTTGTTTTGTTTTGATGGATGAAAAAAACCAACTGATGCTCAGTTGAAACAAAACAAGAGAAAACTGGTATCATTCATTCCATTGATTCAATCCACTTTTGAGAGTTCATTTTACTTTTTCTTCTCTGTTTATTCGATCTAGATACAAAATGGCAACATAATGAAGACTCATTGACACCAGGCACAAAGAATAAAAAGTTATCAGAAATGAATTTCATCTACAATGAACTTTGATACACCATTCTTTTTCTGTGCAAATTTGGTCATACCCCCAAGCCATTGCCTCTATCTATAATTCCACAGCAATGTTCCATTGAAAATGTTTCATTAGCACAAGCAACACCAACATACTTTATCTCATAGCCCTTTGGACCTCCACAGTAAGGAAAGATTCCAAATGCACTGTATGCAGCTCCTCCAAGAACAACTCCTCTTGCAACAATGAATTGATGAGAATCATACAGAAGATCTTTGTGGGAGGGAATGTTTGCATTCCAAGGATTGTTCTTGTTCTGAATATGTGTTGTTCGAGCTTTGATTATGTTTGTGTTTCAGGTTTGCTTACTTACAAGTTCTGCCTCATGTTCTATTTTGATGGTGACTTTAATTTTGATCTGTACCTTCATTGCATGTAACATTCTTTGCATCTTCGTGGTATGTAACACTCCTAGGAATACAAATTTGTGAGTTGGCAGTGTATGGGGTATTCTCTAATTGGGCATGAGGTGTTAGCAATGAAAAGACTCTGGTGATAGCTGCTTGATAATTACCAAGAGGTATGATGTCATAATTGTGACAATTGTCCAGAGGTTGATATCATAATTGTGATAATTGTGACTATTATGATAATTGTCTTACTTCTAGTTACCCTCACAAGTATGCCATGTTATTTTACTCATATACGTGGTAAGAATACATGAAAATCATTTTATTTTCTTGAATATACTTGTGGCCCGCATAATTTGAAGGAATTCTTCACCTCCTCATACCCAGTAGCAATATCAAATAAATGTCAGATCATGATTTATTTTCCATTGATAACTTCTTGATTTCTAAAAATACTGCTACCTAACTTGCCTATTGTTCTTGAGCATAATTGGATCATGTTGAGTTTTGGTTTTGTGATGGTTTTTGGTTGTGTCATTGCCAAAGGTTTTCATGTGATGTGCAGGGGTTAAGATCTTTTTGATGAAATTCATATTGAATGTGTGTAAAGCTTGCATGTTGATATCCAACTTTCCAACATTATTATTTTACTAGTAGTTTTATTACAAGTTAAACATTCATTGTAAGCTGATTGATCAATATTTTTGGAAGTTTTCATCTATGTGTGCATCATAACATAAATCAATTCAAATGTAAATATATGTGCAATCTATTATGCCCATGTTTGATAACACTCATTGTACACAATGGCATCATGATGTGAAAAAGATATAACCTGATTTGATACTAGTACTAATTGAAATTCATAGATATGATATTGTGAAATCATGTCTTTCTGCAGAATTCATAGTTACATTTTTGTTTTTGTATGCAGTGTACATGCTATGATACAACTCAAAACTTTGTCAACACTGTTGTGCCCATGCATATGGCCATTTTGTGCAAAAAGGAGGTAGGGCATATTTACCAAAAATAAGCTTTTATAAATTGCATCGGTAAACACTTGTGGAGACATCATGTAGGATTTGTACTTCTCAGTACCAACAGCCAACTTGCTGTCTGCTATGTCTTACCTCTCTCCAAGAAATGAGCACATCTCTGCTGGAGAGTTTGGCGTCATGCCTATGGATTCTTGTTACTGATCAAAGTAAGAACAATTAGAAGATAGTTATAATTTCAATGTTTCTTTCATCATCACTTCATCTCTCTTAACAACGTTGCTTTTATTTGAACTGTTTCTTTGAAGGACCAAAGGTCAACCACATTGTGACACAGTTTGTCTCAATATGATTTCTTCATAGTCAAATTAGCCAGTGCTCATGTTTGGTTCTGTCAACTAGCAGGCAAGAAAAATCTGAACATATCTTTGAGCCTTCAGATGGAGGGTATATTTGAAAAGATACCAGGATACATACCTATGATAGACAGATATTCATGACTCATGTCTTTTTTACTTCACCCCCTTCCATCAGCATCTTCTCATGCTCATCATAATGGAAAGAAAGATAATCCATGTCATGAAGCCCAAAATTGTCTTACTCTTTGACTTGTACATGCGATATATCAGAGCTCAGCATGCAAATCAATCATGCATATATCACATGTGATCATACCACAGGCTGTGATGATATTCACTGTTCAATGGACTGCTGTACATGATCACAGGACCCATTTTTCTATTGTTTTGTTTCTAATGGTCAATTAAGAACTGACACTTGTGGCAGTAGTGCTTGGCGAGAAGGTAATGAATGAAGTGCAATGAATGGTCTCCAAGTTGGCTATACTGATTGATCATGTTAAATTGACAATCAGATGCCTTCTCCATTGCTTGTAGACTGCATGTAATTGCAATATTGTTATGATACTTTTCTGTTTTAGTTGCTGCTCACAATGCTCTTCTTCTAAATTTTATCTTGAATCAACTAATTATCCAATACTATACATGCTCAAAAGTTGCATCTGTTCAACAACCACAGAGGTAAAGCTATCACACATCCCCCAACATATCATTGATGGGGTGGGTATGATTTGTCACCTGATGAAGCTGGGGCTAATTTCTTTTCACAGTGAACCACAGACAATTATTCCAGGCGCCTCAATGAAATCATCATAGTGGCCATGTCACCTTTAGTAAGATGGAAATCTGCTATTGTTGATGCATCTTTCATCTGAAGGACACCTTTCATAGTTATTGGTGTATTTGATTGTTTTTTGGTGGTCACATTGAGGGGTGATTCATAGCTTCCGCTTGCAAGGGTGGTGAAATGTTTCCAGGGAAGGGTTCATCTGTTTTGATGCACATGTTGCGGTAATTAAGTGAGAAGGTCCTGTTGGATCCCCCTCTTTGGTACTTATTCTGGATCATTTCCCCCCCCCATTTTGTGTGCCAAGGACCTCAAAATGTGTGGTGTTGATTTGGCTTAATGTTGTGTGTTGGTGTTTGCTACGTTGCGACCAATACAATGGAATTCCCAGCTCTCCAGATCTGCATATCATTCAGCGTGGCAACATAGCTGCATTCAAACCTTAGACCGGTTGCAGCCACGGCTACTATTTTTAGGTCGAGTTCCCATTTCTGTCCCGACTTCGCCGAAATGGTAACTAGCTCCCTAACTTCGCCGATGCAGCCACGGTAAGAATTTTGTCTAGTTACCAAAAAAAATGGCCAACGTAATTTTTTTTCTGACGGGTTCCTTTTTGGACTCGATTTGGTTAACGTTGCCATTTCAATTTTTCGGGCGCTAAAAAAATGCTAACTCAGGTAAGTCG
>JALLPC010001100.1:0-10383 GCA_036940045.1 Stephanocyclus meneghinianus | reverse complement strand
TTGTTGACTACATCAACACTCCTGGCCACAAATGGAAGGTTTGCCTTGGAGTTCCTTATGCAAATACACGTTGGCAAGTTGGTGATGCCTCCAAGCAAAATGGAATGGTCAAGTCAGAGTGGTATCATGAGAAGGCAAAACTTCTAGTCAGGAAAAATGGACATGGCTTACCTAGAGCCATCAGAACCAAATATGGAATACCTCTACTTGACAAGATTTTCTTCAGGACATATGGGAATGTTGCTGCTAACAAGAAAGCAGTAGCGAATTGCATTGGTATCCACCAAACTGCAAACTGTTGGAGCACCCCGTTTTTACTGTGGAGCAATGGGGTAACAACAATATCAATGCCATTGAGACAGGACTTGCAGGTTTGGTGATTGACCAACTTATTCATCATAGGAGGAAGTCTGATGCAGCAAAAGCTGACAAGTGAGAACATGTGGAAAATATTAAAATGTCACAAAGACTCATCTCTGGCATCTTAATGTTGAATGGCGTTCACAGCCAAAATGGCCCAAGATTTCTGGCACCCTACTGTGAATGCCATGATGCAGATGCAGCAAGGATAGAAGAAATACAATCAAAGCAAAAAATAAAGGAAAACAAGTTAGCATCTGCTATGATTGCACTGCGCCCGAAACATGGCCATGAAAAGACTCACCAACTCCAAACATGTGACCTGAAGCTGAAGGAATGCGGGCTGTACCTCCAAAGTAAGAAGCAGGGAAAGAAGGATCCTGCAATGCCTAAGGATATATCTACAAAGAGAGCACACTGCATGGAATGGATTGCCCGTCTGTCCCCTCTTGCATCTCCTTGCCAGAGTGAGGACAAAATGGATACAGATGCAGGAAGTGGAGAACAGTCTGCAATTCAAGGATTGTTTGAGATGGCAGTAATGTGAAGGGGAGAATGGAGAGGAGCAACAGGTGGAAGGAGATGACAAGAATGGATGGGGACTTGAAGTTTTTTAATGCTTGAATTGGTTTTCGTGAACATAAAAGCAAACATGTTACTCACTAATGCTTAAATTTTGATGAACTGCCCTGCCCTTTTTGTCTTATAGTTACACAGTGGGTGAAAAGCATCATCAACGCCAATGGAGTCATCAACAGCGCAATCGTAGCTCCTTCCCTTTTTGTCTAATAGTTACACAGTGGGCTAAAATCGTTGTCAACATTGTTGGAGTTGTCAACAGCGCAATTGTTGTAGGGGATGAAGGCATCGTTGCTAGAGGTGTTGACGGTGCCATCGCTGGAGGCATTAATCGGGTCAGTGTTAGAGATGAAGACAGCATCTTGGTTGTAGTAATTGACAGAGCTGTTGTTGGCAGCATGGATGGTGTTGACAGAAGTTAGAGAGCCAGGGCTGCTAATCTGGTGTTCTTATTGTGTGACAGTTGTCAGGGGTCAATCATTTTTTTGCTCACATTTTTTCCACATAAAATAAATACCAAGATCTACAGCATACTATTCTGAATCATTATTTAAAAATTTGATGATTCCATTGAGTTGGGAACTTCTGATGGGTTGACGGAACTTGCAACTTGGACTTAATCTCTTGAGAGCATGTAGAAGGATTGCTGTGTCATCCGGTTGCTGGATTCCTATCTAATTGTCACAATCATGTGTCAAAGTTTGACAATTTTGCTGAAAAAATGGGACTCACAATAATTATACTTTCTCAAAAAAGAAGTGATGATCGCATCTGCAAACGTCATGCTCTTCACTGCAAGATTTTTGTGCAGATGAGATCATGACGCAGATGAAGACGCGATCATGAAGTTTTTTACATGATCTAAGACTGAGAAACTCTGTGAATGACCACTCAATCGGACACAGTTTCATGCAGACAGGATCATGACCTCCAGACTCCTATACATACGGAGCCAACTACATGATGTCTTAAAACAAAAAGTTCATGATCACAACTGCATCTGCGTACCGTCTGCAGGAAACTTTGACACCCGCTATTATAAGTCAACCACTTGCTTCTGCTATTGTGTCTGACTAAACACCTTTGCTGTTGATCATAGGCCGATGTGATGATTGCCAAGCAGTCACAGATCGATCTCCAACAAAAGGCAGATTTCAGATTGGACATGTGCCGCATGTTTTCTGAGATCCTCTTTCTGGCAGTCTACGCATTGTGCAATACTCCACTGTTGCCACAAAATATTTGGTCTATTTCTTTCTTACGTTTTTGCAATGCTACACTCTGTTGGTCATGACTTCGGAGTATTTGACCTATGTTCATTACATGACGTGGAACTTTGCAGAGGGGGTTTTTGACTCATTGGAAGGCTCATCATGCAACTATAGTCAAAGCTGCCTTGGGTGGAGGGAAGGAAAAAGGTTCTGGTCGGAAACCACGCTCATGCCCCCTCTTCAGTGAAAAAAGTAAAAAATAATGAGAGGTCAATTTACTTTCTGAATTTGACTGCATTATGAAAGTGAACATAATTACTGCAATATAACTAGTACTCAAGATTTAGACTTTGTCACATATGCCCTAGCCTCATCCTTCACCCGTTCCTGTCTCTCTTCATCTCCATATTCTTCTTCCATGCGGTACCATTTTTTGAACAGGCTTTTCATCTGCTTGTCGCTAAACTTAAACTTTTGTCTTCGGTCGTCCGAAACAGGATTTACTACCATGTCAAACAGAGATCGTGCTTTGGCTATGTCTCCATTCTTGATTTCCTTGTCAACATACACAAATAGTAAATCCATCCGTTTCGGGTGATTCTCAAGCAAAGCACTAAAGATCGTTCTGCCGCGTTCAGGACTGCCAAGTTCGAATTCCATTTGGGCAAATTTTGACATGGTTTCCACGTGTTTGTACTTGGGTAGGCTCTGAAGTGAACGTTTCAGTAAATCATGCGCTTCCTCGTGACGAGAACACTTGAGCAAATATTTGAAGAATGCCATCCATACAGTCTTTTTGCTTTTAAACTTTTTGCACATTTTGGAGAACATGTCATCGGCACGTTTGGTGGCATTGGAGAGATTGGTTGAGGCAACAGCTCCAGCGGATGCATCTACTTCCTTCTCTAGCAGTTCGCACACCCTTAGATATACTGTGATAATATGAAGATGGTGTATTATGTAAGATGAGAGATGAAAACTTTCAACCATAAACTGGCACAGACTAACACAAACCTTGCTTAGGATTATTGTGCTGGCAGGCACGGTCCACCGTTTCTTGCAATGATGTATCAGTGCCGAATTTCAACTCAAGCGTGAGAAGAGCTGTCCAAACATTAAGCTTTTGCAAGATAGATAAACAAAATGGTTGGTTCGTGAGAATAGTGTTCGTACCCCTGCGGAAGTGAAGAATAACGGCCTTGCTCACCTTTTCTCCCTCCTGACGGAACTCAATCCTGTCAAACGCTCGATTGGCGACACTGCGAGCACTTTCAATATCCGCAAGAGACAAATGAAAAGCCATGTACTTAATCCAAGTCTCCGAACTGTTAGGACTGCTGGCAACGAGGCGCTCAAAGTCAGCAGCAGTCTCAGGGTTGTCATCGGCGGTGCCATCAGCCAATGCACGTTCTCTACGAGATATCTCTTCTTCTTGGATCTTCCTTTTTGCCGCTTTCTTCCGAGACTTATGCGAGCTCTTGAAACCTACATCAACATCTTCACTTTCGTCTTCACTCGAGTCACTGCTGCTATTGTCACTATCATCATCAGAAGACTCCTCTGCTTTGGATTTCTTCGAGGGCTTTTCCGATGCATCCCACTCAAAGCCAACATCAGTGTCCATGGCTTGAGAGAGTGCTTTCAAGTTATCACCTTCACTGTCCTTGTCCTCTCCGAAAGAGCTGTCACTGTCGCTTTCATTATCACTATCCGATTCTTCTTCGGTATCATTATCAGCTCCACTCATCTTACTTGCCATTTTAGAAACAAAATTTATGTCATCAGAATCAACAGACTGGTCATCCTGATCTTCCTCGTTGCTTGACTCGTTATCAGAGGACAAGACATAAGTTGTTTCCTTGTTTGATTCGTCTTCGTCGCCAGATTCTCCTACATCTGAATCATCATCATCATCAACAAAGTTACTCGCTTTCAGGCTGAAACCAAGGCGCTTTTTCTCATCGTCGCATTTGATGACCCTAACAGGAGAACAAATATGAGTGATGAGCCAGTCAATGTCCTAACAATGCCACTAAAGTGCACCATGAACTTACAGCAACTTGACCATGTCTCCAGGATTGTAAAGATCAAATAGATTTTTGACATATGTGTCACTGCATTCGGATACATGAGCTAACCCGCTGATATCACTATTTTCTATGCGAACAAAAACCCCATAGCTTTCCACTCGTGTGACAACGCCGGTGTACTTGGAGTTTTCTTCTATGTCGTCTAGTGTGAGCCTCTTTCCACTAGTCAGTAGGACGGATTCACGCATATCAACGTCAACCATAGCGGATAAATTATTTTTCTTGTTTGGCTTCAACTCTTTGACACATTTGACTTTCCCAGCAACAAGACGGCCAGCAGGAAACATTTCATCGGGACGGGGGATGAATTCATCGCTCAGTTCTTTCAGAATGACTCTTCCTTCCACTACGCGTGAAAGCCGCACGAAACATCCAACCTTCGTTGTCGACACCACAAATCCATGTACTGAGTCACCTTCGCTTGGAATCGAGTCGTCTTCTAAGTTCCCTCGTAAGCGTGAGTCTCTCATGCTCACCTCTAGCATCTGAGCTCTGCCTTTTACATTGCCGAGGATACAACACTTGACGTACTTCTCATCAGGATATTCAGATTCGTCACCCCTACTTGAAAAAAAAACAGAAGTGATGAGCAAAGAAGAATGTTAAATACGAAGTTCAAATATTGTTACTGGAATGATGTAATCAGGGTTTCATCGTGACACTTCGTGGTGACAGATGTGCCTCTTCACACCCCTGATAGATTATGTATGCACAGGGTGATTTCAATCACATTTCACGGCTTAACAAAGAGCAAAGCGTAGCCGTTCCAGCGTGCAAAATACAATGGGTCTCAATCAACAGGAAAATTCTCACCTGACGTTGACATCATCATTCTCCTCTTCATTTTCATGATCATCTGAATCTGAAACAATTCGTTGCTGCTCTTGCTTAGTACCATTGCTACTTTTTGGAACGGACGCAACCACACTTTTACCCAGCGGCATATTAACCCACTCTTCAATGTCGGAAAGTTCGGTGATACAACAGCGTCCAACAAAACCTCCTCGCAAATTTAGCATCAGAGAGGGAGGACCATGCATACGAGCTTTCTTGTTAATGCACCCAACTACCACATCCCCTCGTTGAGGTTTGAGGGCTCTGGATGCAGGAGCGTGTGACTTTGTTCCCTCGTTGCTAGAAGCTAAGAGCATAGAGAGCACAATGACATCATGGTCAGAGGCACGGTCGTCATGAGCATCACTGCCTAATCGCTGTGCCTTCGGAATCTTCAGAGTGCTCGATTTATCCATGACAACAACAGAAATTCTGGATCCAACATTAAAATGAGACTGCATGTCATTCAAGACATCGGGATCCACGCTTGATTCCAACGCGGGGACAAAGCCTGTTATTCCGGGGCAAAGTTGAACCCAGAGTCCATGGTGCGCTGCAGAGCAAGAGATGGAAGTTATAATGGCGGAAATTATGGATCCCGGAGACAGATGGCTGGGATCATTGACGATGACGGATGGTGGAATGGAACCAGACATCCGGTTTGAAAGTTCAACGTAGTTAACCCCATCACGGAAATCCACAGCAACGCAACGGACATTATGAATGACATCACCAACTTTCCATCTGGGTTTGATACAAAATGAAAAAAGGAGCGGTTAGATCCATTTCATCATGTCAGACGCATGAAAGGACATCCACTTACTTATAGAATGGATGGCTTTTGCCTATTTTCATCTCTGCCTTCGCTTGTTTCTCTTTTTTTGACAACTTGTGACTTGTTGATACAGATTCCGCCATTGTGACGTGAATCCTCGAACGGGATTTCGCCTCACTGGACTTGCCTATGATGTGAACGTTTGCTCTGGCGAAATTGATGTCTACTATCTTGACACTTACAACATCGTCAACATGGACTGAATCATTGGACATTTTACCCTTTGAAACTGATTTCTTCTTATACTGTGCGATTTCGCTTTCGGTCACCTTCTTCAAAAGGATTTTTGGAGGCGACGAAGTAATATCTAGTGCAGTGACCTTGCACAATATAGTGTCATAGAGAGTTTCATTTAGGCCCTTCTTCAACTTAGGGATCAATCCTGTGAGACCATCCAGAAACCGGACAAAGGCGCCGAAGCGTTCGTCGATACGGCACACATAACCACGGACGAACTCGCCCATAAACAGATTGGACAATGGAGAAGGACAGGTAACAGCCGCTTCACCTTCAGACGCTAATGACTTCTTCATTGTGTCGATAAGAAGTGGCCTTAGACTGATGATTGGCAACGCATCAACTCCCTTCGGGACAGAGAGAATCAGTCCCTCGGCATCGATCCTCTTTCCAACAGTTAGATACTTTGATGCAATAGCGTCGAGCTCGACAGGAGGTTTTGACAGCTCGTCCCCATATGAGTCTAAGACGTGGTCATAGGGAAGTTTGAATTCAATCGAATCTCGGCTATGTGACAAACCTGTGAAGAATTTTGATTTCACGGCAACCACTGCGTATCCCAAGAGGAACATACCATCGTCTCTCTTAAGACAGTTGACAAGCTGCAAAACTTTGATTCTCTTAGCTTCTAATATTGATCCAGCAGCAAGAGGCACCACGCCTGATGATTTCTTTGCACCATCCTCTTCCATGGCAACAGGTTCCGCCTTTTCCTCTTCCGATGCAGTCTTCAAGCTGAGCGTCAAATGGTAGTAATAAAGATTGTCCTCCTCGCCAGAAGTACTACGATTACGACGCCTCTGACAGTCTACAATTCGCGCCGCTACCACATCTCCCATAGAGTAGTTCAAACGAGGATCTTCAACACCTAATTCCGCAGCTAGGCTTCTAGAGGACGCACGTCCATGAACATTGTTGTAAAATGTAACAGTGACACCATTCTCATCCACCCGAGATATAAATCCAGCTGCCACTCTGCCAACTTCCATGACAGGCGGCTCATAATCCACAATGGGGTTGTCAATATCCGTCGACAAAAGAGTCTTTTTCGCGGTGAGGATGCATTGCTTCGTGACAGGATCACAAGTCAAGCATCGCACATCGACGAGACTCCCGACTTTGTACTTTGCCAAACGAATCTTTTGACGATATCCCGATAACACCATATCACCGCCGGTGTCCAAACTACCATGTGAAGCCTTATCAAACAAATGCATTGCAGGAATGATTCCTTTGGTGCCTACGCCCAGATCGACCAGGACTCCTCCTCCATCCAGAAGTTGAATGACGGGGACATTACGGTAGATTGCGCCAGGGGCAATATCATCATGGGTGAGGACGTGAGCGTCTACGATCGATTTGGCCGTGGCGCAAGAGGCAATACCATCAATTAAGTGAGAAGTGGAGAGGATACGTAGTGATTTGATTTTCGTGTTCAGTGAAAAGTGTCGTGCAAAGAGAGCTTCAGGTGTACGGTTTGTTGTTGATTTCTGCCCTTTTTTGTCCTTCTTATTAGATGTTGGTTCCTTACAATCGATTGATTTCGAAATGTGAACATAGGCAGTGTGCACATTCGATCCAGCCTTGTACTCTGGAATATCAAAGAGGTTATTGGACAAGTCTTTATCAAGCTGAAGAATATCATCCATCAGTTGTTGTTTCTTGCTGTCGTTGCCGGTTTCAGAGCTGGGTAAGGCCAAAAGGGCCCCAATGCCAGGATCGACACGAATAACGGTGGCATTTTCGATAATAGTCCCCACCGGATGAGGGAACGATGCATACTCACCTCGCAGGGCGAGGATGTGGGGATTAAGTGAAAAACGAATGATTTTGGTTGCTGTGTCAACGGCGATGATTCGTGCAGTGAACTGATCCAATTATTGAAACAAGGTATGAAACGAGTACTGCGAAATATTAAAACAAGGACACAACTAACAGGAAACATACCTTGGCATGCTTCCCTCGAAACACATTCTTCCACCACATAACATCAGTCCCACTGCGCTCCACATCATTCTTTTTACCATCCGATCCACTCCTCCAACCACCCAAATGATCTTCGTCAATACTACCTCTATACAGCCCCCCCATGAAGTTTACACACATTCCATTCTTGGCATGCTGCTCTACTCTCACCTCCATCAACATTCCAGGTTGTAAGGAAGAAAGTGTGGGTGTGACGCTGGTTGAAAGTCGGGTTCGTGCAAGGGTGTGTGTAGAAGGGAGAGAGAGCTGGACGATTGGTCCGTGTTGAGGAGAGGATACCAGAAAGTCGTATATTCTTCCGGGGTTGATGAGTCGTTTGGAGTAGTCCTTGTCGTCAATATTTGAATCCTTGGGTTGTTTCCTACCCTCCTCGTCGTCATCCAGCTCCATCGTCTCATTCTCGACAATCTCATAATCTCCCTCGATATTCTCAAACTTCAAAAATGCCTGATTGGTACCTCCACTGGCATGGACCTTCCCTATTCCACCAATGTCTACAAGGCATCCATGATCTTCCACACTTGCAATCCTCCCTCTTACGACGAAGGACGACGAATCCCTGTGAGTATTATCTTTGGCAACCAAAAAGTCATCCAATCTCATTCCTGCGTTGACGTGGACGGGATACGGAGAGAGTTCAATCCTTCGTTTCCTTTGTGGAGTGCCTTGAGTATTGCTGCCCTTCGGTTTGGGAGCATCTTCCGTGGTGGTCTGTAGGATGTAGAATGCCATGATGGTGTTGGGTGGTGGTAGGACTTGGGTTAGGGGTGGCCCGTTCTACGTGTGGATATAATCGGCGATGGTGGTTTGTTGGGTTTAGGACGCAATGGTGAAGTTGGAATTGTAAAATGAATAATCGATTTAGCGGTGTTGAATGACACAATAATTTCATTGAAATTGCGCAAATGTTGTGCAAAAACGCTGATCAAATCACTTCCTAAATCATCCAAGAACAGAATCCAAGTTCACGCCAAAATGCTCACCTCTTCTCTCCTAACAAATCCCATAAGCATAGTCGGCAACGCCACCACACCATACTCCTCTCTCACCTCCCGAACGACTCCCAACACTTTCATTCCCTTGCCCAATTTCGAGAACGTCAACAATTCAATCTTGGCGGGAACACTTCGCCCACCGGCCGACGACGACGGAGGGAGGACCGCCCCTCCACCCAGCGGCAGCGCCGAGATGGCGGATTTAAACGCCGCTCCATCGTAATGGCCTTTGTCTTTGGTCGCGGTGGAAGCCTTGCTCTTTTTCGTCGGGGCGGGTTCGACGGAGCCAAAGAGAACGTCTTCGGCGGCTCGTTTCTTGGTTTGGGCGGCTTCCTTGCCGGTGGCGGCGTTGGAGAAGTTGGTGGGCGCGGTGGAAGAGGACTTGCGTTTGCCTCGTGGGAAGGCCTGGTCTGCCGTCATGCTGAAGCTAAAAACGAGGTATGTTATTGGTTGTGGTTGGTTAAGAGACGATGAGAGACAGAGATGTTGGTCTGTTGATGGTCAATGATGGTGCGGTGGGCCGGGTGGTGCATGATTTTTGGCAACATGACGAGCTGGGAAACAGGCGTGATGGCAAAATAAAATTGGTGGAGGACTCAACGTCTGTCCGTAGGCAGAGATTGTAGTAATAGTCTTGACGCGTGACATTTTTTTCGTGTGCACACCATGCAAAAAACATCTCATCACTGTGTCAACACTCTCCCACCATGATGATCTCCGCCTCACAGTCAGAAATCAGCTCACCCCACAAAAACCATTGCAGATACAAAACTCCGGATGCCACACAATTCAAGGCCACATCCAAGATGACAATATCCCCAGCGCGATTGCCCTGATTCGTCATATTCTTCAGGAATGAATCCCACCACCACCGTGCTACCTGTTTCGTTACATTTTTTGCCATGGCATGGCGTGATGAGAATTCACCCTTTTTGCTGTTGGTAAGTTGCTTTAATGCCTCAAATCACTTATTTTACTGGTCTATATTGCCGCCTCAAGCAATTCATTGTCTTGTCCTCCGCTGGGCACCTCCAAGTTGTCCTGTGTCTTAAGAACTTTGGGAGGAGGTAAGATAGGTGTAATTTGCAACTTATCAGGTGAGTCATCTACATCCTCCAACTTTCACTTTAGCTCACTCCTCTTCTCTTTGCTCGTGTTCTTCATAATATTCCCCATCTGCCTTTCAATCAAGCTTTGATGTCTTGCCAAAGTGGTGTCTATCATTGTAATTTTCTGAGCCGTCAGTTTATTTAATT
>JALLPC010001098.1:0-10715 GCA_036940045.1 Stephanocyclus meneghinianus | reverse complement strand
TTTTGGTGTGTATGGTATTTTGGTGTAGGTATGGTTACACTAGGTTACACTGTATCAAAATCGTGAAAGAGAATGATGCGTTCATTCCAGTCTCCTTGGTATTGTGTATGGTATTGTACCATACCTATTATATTATTTCGATCCAGTCACAAATTGTATCGTTACACGAGCGAGGGTGCGTTGATGATCATCAGCCCTAGCCGGCACCCACTTCATTTGAGATTACCTCAGACATTTCGTCATCGTTGCATCCACAAAATCCCCCGTTTCAACAGTCCCAAGGCTTGCTCCTCCCCGTGGACCTCCTGTGCACTCCTGTATCATTTTCAATCTCTGGCAACTTCCAAACTCAACACCTAGCAATTTTATTATTAGACTCGTCACCGAGTTCCAGTGAATTACACTTCTCACCATGCCGCCGTACCCCAACGAATACATGGACGATCGCTCTCGCCAATCCTATGCGAGCGGCAGGTACGACTCTCGAGGCTACCCCATCGACCCTTCCGTGTACAGCGGCCAGGGACAGCTGGCCGTCTTTGACCAAGGCAGCGTCCCCCCGCCCCCTCCCCGCTTCAACAACTCCAACCAACTGGGATCATGGGGAGGAGACGACATCTCAGAGCTCGGAGGAAGGACGTTCGAATCTCGCGCTCGATCCATCGCCGGATCCGCGGCGCTCGTGCCCAAGGCAAAATATTCTTGGGCTTCCGAAAGTCTAGGCACGCAGTCTACCGTTATGACGAGGCGTTCATTGGCCACTGCCTCGGTTCCCGAGCCGATTGGGGAAAGGAAGAGTCAGGCCGTCGAGGGGAGGATGTGGGCTTCGTTCGCTTGGTTCGTTACCTTCCCCATACCAAACAAGTGCATCATGCGCCCCACCAAGGATGCCAAGCAGGCATGGCGTGAAAAGGTGGCTCTCTTCCTCATCATGGTTTCCTGCTCCGTCTTTTTCGTGGGTGTATTCGGTTTCGTCCCCCTTCTCCTCTGTAAAGAAGATACTGTCTTTGCAATGTCCGATATTTGGCTTCAGACCGGCGAAAGCTGGACCGTTGTTTTCGGGACGATTTACGACGTCAAGGATCTCATCTACAAGCATCCCGGAGGAGTAGACGGCGTCGTAGATTTTCTTGGTAAAGATGCATCGAAGGTGTTCCCCCGCGCGCCTCCCGTTACTCTCCCACAAAAGTGCCTCGACATGGAGAAGATCGAAGCCTATGGTTTGAATGTAGAAGGCCCCAATAATAACTTCACCAATCCGACCTGTTCAGAGTTCACAGATCTCGACGTACTATTGGGCATCACCTGTCACACCTTCGCTGCCGGAACGATCGGCGTCAACAAATTCCTTGGAGACTTCGAACGCGGTATGTTATCTCACACCACCGTGGCTCTCAATGGAGAAGGCATTGAGTGGATTGCCATTTACGATCGTGTTTATGATGTGACCACCTATGTCAAGGCCATTCGTGAGAATCAAGAGCCTGCTGTCGATGGCCAGGAGCCCTCTCTTGACAACAATCCTGCCGCGTGGCTGACACCTACGTTGAACAAGGTTATTATGAACTCTCTTCGATCCGATGCCACCGATTTGTACGAAGCTCTCTTTGGATCCAACGAATATCTAGCCTGTCTTGAAGAACAATTCTACATAGGCCTTCTCGACGACGATCCCAACACCTTTTGCGCCACTCTTAACATTATGATGTATTGCATGCTTATCTTTGTGGCCCTTTTGATGGTCGTACAGTTCCTTGCATCTATGATCTATATCTGTCCACGCAATCGTACCTACACCGAAGAAGACGTGAGAAGTCCTGTCATGGTAATGGTGCCTTGTTATAACGAGGGAGACAATGAGTTGCGCAAGACGATTAAGTCCGTGCTGAATACAACATATCCTGATGAGAACAAGGTGTTGTTCATGGTAGCCGATGGTTTGGTCACTGGTAATGGCGAGGACATGTCCACTCCTGAGCATCTTGCCAACATTCTGGGTTTCGACATTGATGAATTCGAAGACGACACCTTTGAATATGATTGTATCGGAGTGACTCATACCAAGAACCGTGCTCGCGTTTACCACGGCATCCTCCAGAAGGGCCACAAGTTTCTCAAATACTGTGTTGTCGTTAAGTGCGGACTCCCTGCTGAGGCCACCACCTCTGCCAAGCCTGGTAATCGTGGTAAGCGAGACTCTCAGCTCGTCACCATCGGATACTTCAACCGCATCCACTACGGACGTGAATTGACCGAACTTGACTCTGCAATCCAACGTGCCATGGTGGATCTCAACCTTCAAGCTGACATGATTCGTTTTCTCATGGCCATTGACGCCGATACTCGCGTGGACACCATGTCTGTCACTCACATGGTTTACGGTATGGACAAGAAGGAGAAAGTTCTTGCTCTTTGTGGAGAAACCAAGGTCGACAACAAGGCGAGTTCCTGGGTTACCATGATCCAAGTGTTTGAGTATTATAACTCGCACCATTTGAAGAAGGCATTCGAAGCTGCATTTGGATGCGTCACATGTCTACCCGGGTGTTTCACCATGTATCGTATTATTGCAGACGATGGAACCCCTCTCCTCCCGGGCGATGGCGTGCTTTACGAATACTCACGTAATGATGTCGAAACCCTCCATGAGAAGAACTTATACCACCTCGGAGAAGATAGGATGTTAACCACCTTGCTCTTGAAGCATTATCCCGATCGATCCCTCACTTTCATTCCGGAAGCAGCATGTTGGACCATCGTGCCGCACACTTTCCGAATTTTGTTATCACAGCGTCGTCGTTGGATCAACTCCACCGTGCACAACATGTTCGAGCTACTCAAGGTCAACACCATGTGTGGAGTGTGCTGCGTTTCCATGAAGGTTGTCGTTTTCATAGATCTTATTGCCACGATGATTCTTCCAGCGTCCTACTGTTACGCCATGTACTTGCTGTTTCTTGTGTTTTTTCAAGACTTGCCAGTGTCCACTGTTCTTCTTATTTTGTACGCCATTATTATGGGCGTGCAAGTGGTTGTGTTCATCTTGAGGTCACGATGGGACTACATCTGGTGGTTTTTCGTTTACTTCACCATTGGTCTCCCCGTCTTTTATCTTGTCCTTCCCACCTACTCGTTTTGGAACATGGATGACTTTTCATGGGGTAAGACTCGTGCTGTTGGAGGTAGTGCTGCGGCTAATGCAGCACCTGCGGAAGATGACGACGACGATGACGAGAAGCGCGGATTAAACAAACCTGAGAAGGACGATCTTTCATATGCTTCTGGTAGGAGTGGCAACAGCCGTGCTAGCAAAAATAGCCGCCGCAGCAATGGTAGTGGTGATAGATCTTACGCTTCTCAATCTCGCAGAAGTATGGACAGTCGCACTTATCGTTCTCGTGATGAAAGAAGCGTTGGCAGCGGCTCAAGAACTGACCTGGACTCCAGAATCAACTTCTAAGTTTTGAAGATGTTATTCATTTTGTGGGGGGATGTAATTTTCAATGATTGATTGGTGTTAACGATTAGAGAATCTATTAAGCCTAGTTTCGACATCTTGTACAATCCACAGACACGGATAACACTTTCGTCTTGTCGATCTCTAGGAGGAAGTTTATTCAGAAATTATTGATGGCGATACCACACCAAGGGGGAGGTGGATTCAGACAATATTGATCATGTAACCACAAGCAAGGCTCAGTAGTATTTATACTTGTAGTTCTTGATTTTCTTCTTCCTCCTCTCTTTGGACTCCAATGTCTTCCTTAGGTGTTCCTCCTCCATTTCTTTGGGCCTTGGTGGAAAAATAACCTGATCATAGCTTTCCAACTCTTTCTCCAAATCGTTCTTCCTTTCGTAAGGAATCCGAACCCACGGCCCTTGGCTTCCCGTTTTTCGATCAAAGATAAAAGCACTTTCAGCACCGGCAACATCTTTGTTCTTCAACCTTGTTATGACGGTGAACTCCTGCCAAGCACCAGTAGCGCGATACTCTCTCAACCTTGCCTTGTATTGTGCTTGAGCATCTGCGGCCAATCGATTGTAGTGCTCCTTCGCTTCCTCTGACAAAGTATTCCACATTTTCGATATCCTCCTCACAGCCGATATCTGATCGTGACGCCTATTCGGATTATCGTGCCGCATTTTTGTGGTCATTTGTGAAATGTAAATCACATATCCCGTGTTGGGAGGCTCGGGCGGCGCGCTGGGCGCATCGGCATCGCGTTTGATCCTCCGTCGTCTGCCCCCTGGAATTCGAGGCAAATCCCATCGATCACTTCCCCTTTCTTCCGTTTGAGCTTGACGCACTCTCTGCTTCATCCGACGTTTGTACTCGGATAGTTTGTTGGTCGTCCCGTCGGGATTTTGATGCACGATGTGATCTGTGTTGGAGTATCCCCCCGTCGTAGAGAGGACTATGGGATAAGCCGAGAGCGCTCCGCGAAGAGGGTTGAACTTTTGGCGAGCTTTCACCGCCGCGGCGGCTTCTTGCTTGTAGAGTGGTTGGGGAGGCCCGCCGTTGTTGGATGATGCCGGCACAGCCCGGTTGCCCGGCATTGTGTCGGGGGAAAAGAGGGATCCGTCAAGAACGGAGCTTCGTACAGTGAGTCCGGCCCCTTCGATAATGTGTTGGGCGTACTCGAGATCTTCTTCCGCGGCGAGTGTTTCCGATTTCACGCGCTGGAGCAGAGCGGCTATTTCTTCGGCGGTTAGCCGCGGTGGGAGCGGCATGGTTCGATGGGTTTAACGTTATCCTCGTAGGCTTGTGATTTATAATTTAGTGATTAGGTGCTTTGTAGGTAGGGTCGAGCGCGTAGCTGAAAATAATTTTGTTTGGGCCGAAAGTACCTTTCACGATCGACTGCAGTTTGAAATGGTCGACGATTGAAGGAATATTTCCCCATAGTTTCGACTACGAGGTCAGCATCATTTGATTTTTTTCCCAGGGGAGCTCACTCCTTCCCAATGCAGATCTATCGCAATGGATAATATCCAATCTTGGTCTTCCTTTGAACACCGCCAACGACAGCGATCGACTACTGCAGGCGAAGCAGCCCACGAAGAAATAAAAATGTCCAACGACGTAGCCGATGCTCTCTACGTGTCTCCGTCATCGACCAATATCGCTCAGTCAGCAATCGCGCTATTGCGACAGGCCGGGCTGTCGGGCGGCGATAACAGCGAAGACGAGCGATTTAAGCTGAAGTTTCATTGGATGAGGCCTCACCCTTCCTTGATTCTCGAAATCCAGGATCAGCTGTTGCATCAAGTCGCAAGCAGCGAAGAGATTACCGACGACGGCACAGACACGCAACAACAAAATAAAACGAAGGAGCTATCTACTGATAGTCAAATCAGTAATCTTAGTCCAGCCATTGAAGCATCTCGTCTTATGAAGGCACATCGTTACGCACAACTATCAAATGTCCGTACAAGGAAGCCCAATGAAGATATTCAACCTCATGATGGTGAAACTCAAAAATCTTTTTATGAAGTTAACATGAGAACAAAAAGTTTACAAAACCAAACAACGAACGCAGATGACCTTGAACCAGATCAATCCCATTCACTTGATCTTCCGTTGGAAATGCCAAAATTACGCATTAATCTAGCAAACTTGGTAGAGCCACCACTCATGTCATCGTGGTTGCCTGGAGAGGATATGTGGGATTAAATAAGATGACGACTTTATTTAAAACATGCTCATATTGCTATCTTTAGCTCCACAGCAATGCAAGTGCTGCATCAAAAGTTCTTAGAATTTGCTGTTCCACCAATAAAATGTGTCTACTTTATGTGTGTAGTAGAATTCAAGACACGAGAGTGAGGTCAATATTTTTTGTCCAACAAACACAGTATTATCAAAAGAAAGCTCTGCGTTTCATTCATTCATTTCCATTATCCCTTTGCCGAGGCTTTCGTGGTATATCTTGCTGTCCGAATTAACATTTCGAACATGACCACTTGCGAACTGAAGCTTGTTTGATGTATCATGGATGCGGCTGCTAACCAACAAGAGCAAAAACCAATCACTTGAATGCTGTACTTGAGGTTTGTCAACAAGGTCAGGCCAAATTCAACTGATTGGCTGCCCACTGTTACAGGTGAATGTTCATCATAAATCTTGGCAGCAAGTTTTCTCATCAACACTGGATCTCTGTCATTGCTGACTAATTGATATGGTCTAGGTTTGACATGCTTCTCTAGATCTACCAGAAAAGTCATGCAGACATTTGAATTGTAGAATAAACTTTATTTTACATTATTGCCCCTCAAACTTCATAACTTAAATGAGCGTCAACAAGACATTTTGATCATGGCAAATGATAATGGCATGATACATGCTATTGTTTACAACATACCTAAGCACTATACACATCATTAGATGGCCTTGCAATTACATCCAAACAAAATGTGTTCAAAATGTTACTTTATGTATTATTCTTCTGCCTTTTACCAAGCAACAATATCCATGCAGATAATTTTCACTCTAATGCATTAAACACAGTCTTCAAAATTAGTTTTATGCCAACCTGTGGACCACCTGGGGAATGATAGAAAATGTCATTGCATTTATTGTCACACACCTGTAGGGTAGAAAGAAGCACACAACAAATACAACTCCACTGGTCTAAACTTCACTATGACATATGACATAAAGATTCTTGCAACTGAATTGGTATCTTACTTATGTTTCAAAGTCTCATACATTAGACTCCCAAAAGAGAAGAAGTATTAGGAGAGCATGGAGCCAAGGTGATGAGAAATGATGTTTTGACCATGATATGCAGAAGAAATGGAAATTTATGATTACATTGATTAGCTAACAGAGGTATTTTGAATTTTATGAATGAATTGTTAGCAGCTAAAAATGATTCCTATAATTGCTTCATTTTTACAGTTTTATGAGCAACATAAGACTGTTCTCCTTTGACTGGGCTAAGTGCTGGGTTAAGACCACTGTTTGGCTCATATCCCCAAATTTAACACACTGAGGTCATGCCGTTTTCTGTAGTCCAGATTATTGCTGATTTGTTTAGTTGAGAAAGGTGATTCCTGTATGGAGAGCTATCCTCCTGGTATCTGCTTTGAGCAACATAATAAAGGATGGTATTCATAAAAAAACTTCTAATTTGAGTTGAAATTTCAAGTGTCTTAACCGCTGCCAAATCCACAATAAATGTTTTTGTTTCTTTTCCAGGACTCCACAAACAACAGTATTTTCCCATCACTTCTCCTTGATCTGCCATGAGTGTGCCTTGTGATGATGGCACTTACCCATCTCCATATTCTATTGATGATGAATTGGAGGACAACTGGTCCAACACTATCAAAGAAATGGAAATGATGTCACCAAATGGGGAAATGCAAGCAGAAGAAGCTTGCAGAAACCCAAAGCAAACAAAGTATTTTGCTCCCAAATGGAATGTAAAGAAGAGAAAGAGAGAGAGTTCACAACCTACTTCATTTACTTCCACTGAGCTACTTCTGTTTTCAAAAGCTTACTTGAAAGTCAGTAGCAGTCCCAAACAAAGCACTGATGTAGAGTGACCAATTTTCAAACAACATTGCTCTTCAAAATCAAGAGTAAGTCCAATAAAACCAATATCATCAATCAGACAAATGTAGAGTACTATCCCACAAAATTTCAAGAAAGGGTGCCCCCTGCAACTGCTGACTGTTCTAGAAGTTTGCGAATTGTTTGTAGGAACCCTCCCATCTCTGAGAGAAGAAGAAGCACAGACAATAGGCCAATATTATAAAAGTATGACAGGAATATATGCATCAGATTCTCACATCTATAATAAGGATATCCCTCATAATTTTTCAAAATGCATGAAGTCTTATCACTTCTTCCGGGCCCCTAAATTTGAAGTCAAATCGCTACTGGATTACTCAATCAAGTGTCCATAAAGAATCATAACATCATTTTTGAAGAGGGAAAACATTGAACTCCAATAATGATGCCATGGGTGAGACCAGAAACAACTTCATCCAATCCCTCAAAGAAATTCCACCCTATAGGATGAGAGAAAACAAAGTGAACTGATGTAGTCAACCATTCCATTCATCAAGTGTTGAAGAAGGCAAGTGCTGATACTACATAGAACACTACCTCTCCATTTTTTGGTGAAATCAGAAGACTCTACTTGAGGCATATGAACAAATGAAGTGAGCAGGCAACAATGGCCAATAATCAAGTGATGATGCAAGTACCATCTGGGGTGAGAGGAGTTACATAAGTTAATTACCCTTGACACTACCAACTACAGGATGGACTAGGAAGATAATAAATTATAGTTACAGTGGAGGAACAAAGAGTTGTAAATGAAATCATAAGTGGCAGAAGTGGAACAAGATGATTTGCAATATAGTTGTTCATTGGTATGTGAGGGTTAGGATAAATTGGGTGAGTTTCAAGATGCAAACAAATTTGGCAAAGTATTCAACACAGACAATCCATCAAAATGAATGAAACTTGTTGCTGAGAAACCATACTAACGAAGGAAGTTTCTCCTTGGGTACTTC
Organism: Stephanocyclus meneghinianus; assembly: GCA_036940045.1. Lineage (NCBI taxonomy): Eukaryota > Bacillariophyta > Thalassiosirophyceae > Thalassiosirales > Thalassiosiraceae > Stephanocyclus > Stephanocyclus meneghinianus. Next base: position 2,186 of record JALLPC010001098.1, on the reverse strand, counting down.
AAAGCCTCTTTCATTGTTGTTTGTTGATACTTCATATGTAATTTCACAATCAATTGAACAAAAGCATTTAGAATATTATACTTTTTGACCATTCCCACAGCTCCAGTGTACTTACTCTCTGACCAGGTCCTATTGAGGGTATGGACATTTGCTGCTAGTGTTGATGTCTAGCAGAATTGTTACCTAAAATGATGGCATAGACATTTCATCACAAATGTTACCATTGAAGCTGTGATTCTGTGCAATATTCCTGCATGGAGAAGTAGGAGGAGAAGTTGAAGTAGGAGGTGGAACAGCTCGATGGAACAGCTCAATGGAACAGCTCCAGGAAGAACACTCACTGTAGGAGGGACAACTGGTGGGACAACCAAAGGGGCGATTGCCTCCAGGGGCAATATTATGCAACCAATGCAAATAACATAACAATGAAAAGGGAACTTGAAAAATACTTTATGAATAGAAACCTCAATACACTTTGTAAACGCACTTGAAAAGACACAAAATTTGTGCCTTTTACAGAGTACCATCTTGTTGCTGTTCTTGATGAACAGAATAAGTTGATCCTATGCCTTGTTGAAGTACGTTAAATATTCTGTACTTAAATGGTCACATGACACAAAATGGTCACACAGATTATCTTGACAAAAGTTGATTATGGCAGAAAATGCTGCCTATATGCTCCCTCTGTAATCAAAAATTTAATCTTGATCATGTTTTTACACATCAACCTCAAAAGTGTCGAAGATTACTTTTAGCCTCCGACTGTTTTGGGGTAGTTATATACAAAGCTTTGTGTTTTTTCTCCAAAAGATACAGTTATGGTCATAATTCATGGCAATATCCCAAATCACAAGAAACATAGTATGATATCATTATCCAGGTTGCAATGTAGGTTAATGACCTGAAGTATGACAAACTTAGTATGGAATCACATAATGTATCTCATACAACAAAAAATTATGGGCGCACTAACTAAAATTTTATTAATGTCAAAAAATTACCAAGATACTATATACTTTAATGAGGAGTTTGTACAAATCATTCTCAGAATGATTGTGATGCATGAAAATCAGCCCAATTTTTCGTTCTTCTGTGAGATCTGCTTGAGTGTGCATTAAAACATAACAAAGGGCATAGAGTCATTAACAAAGCCCAATTTAGCTAATATTCAAAGTAATGAGGTGTTTATGGATAACAAAAAGGCCCTTTTGCATTTCTTTAAAGTGTGTGGTCACACTTTACAACAGAACAAAGTGTTTAGTTTATGCTAAAATCAAAGAAGGGTTTATTGGGACAAAAATTCCTTTGCACTTCTTTAAAACACCTCTTCAATGAACAACAATCCATCCTATGCGATGACACAGTGCATTTCATTGAATTGTTTGTGGTATATTGCTGCGATTAAAAAATTCTCTTAAAGCTGAAGCATGATACTGACTACATCCCTAATAACTGTAAAATCATGGTGCCCCTCCAGCCCGTCAAGGGGATTCTTGAGATCCAGGCATATAAGGACCTTGCCACTGAAGTGGCCAGTTATCATGAATCCATTGGCCATCGAATCAAGGTCTTTGTCATTAGATGAAAGACCCTTAACAATGCCTTTTGTAATACAATGCCACTGAATGTTTCATAAAAGCCCTTCCAAACATTGCCAAGATCTTCATTGCCGAATCCAAATCCCCACCCAACATCAACAAACATGATCTTGTCTTGGCATATGTATCCTCCTACTATGGCAACATCACAAGCAGCCTCTCCATAACACTAACTGAACTCCAACAAATCTACCAAAAAGTTCACCTTTGCCCATTAAATCACACATCAACACTGGCAGCAGCTAACCCACCTGTTAAGGAGACACTAACTCCCTGTAAAATCCTAGGAGATTTCATCTCCTTCTAATGATCTCCATCACTTCAGACCCGCTCAACTATACATCTGACACCTTCTCTCCTCTGCCACTACAACAAAAGAATTCACCCAGCACACAAAACCATATACAAGACAAACGGCAACCAACTCTCCAAACCCCTCTCCACATCCCCTCTGCCAATTCATACGTGCTACATAAAGGGGCCCACACTACTGACCTAACTAGCGCCATGAACACTGTCTATTCCAACCCTATAAACCCACCCTCACATAACAGCAATACCCAAAACATGACTTACCCCCTTACCAAC
>JALLPC010001096.1:0-10393 GCA_036940045.1 Stephanocyclus meneghinianus | reverse complement strand
AGTTACACTGTCCCCCTTTTCACAAAAATTAGATTTCAGTAAATAAACTTGCTTACGTCAGTTTTTGTGGTGGCGGGGAAGCTCTTGATTGGTCTATTGTGCTGTTCGCTGTTCGCGCGAACAACAAAATCGTGATTTTGAGTAGAACCACAAATAGAAAAAAATCGCTATAATACCTATTTGCTGTTCTCTATTTGTTGAACAAAATCAGAGCCTTATAAATGTCAGATGGGGAAAACAGAAATTGGGGCAAAGGACAGAATGTGGTAAAAATTAATACATATTTTGTGAAAATGAGTTTTTGGCACATTTGTGCATTGATTTCACATTTTGTGAATTTTTGTGAATTTGAGTTTTTGGTATGCTCCATTGAAAACACAAATCGCAAATGTTGTATTTACACAATACACATTTCTATCTTGTCATTGGCCAATATTTCATTTTACTTATTTCTATCAAGCTGTCCCACTATATGTATCTTGGGATATGCCAAATTGATGTCAGGGCCCAACCTGGCACTGTCCCAGTTCCAGCACTGGGACGTGGCAAAGTTCCAGTGCCAGCACTGGGTGAATTCATCCCCATTGTGGCTCCACCATGACACGATAATTTAGGGTTAGATATAGTGTTAGGGTTAGGCACCCAGTTCTCAAACGGGGCACCCTGTGCCAGCCCCATTTCGGCATGATGCCAAAACGGGGATGAATTTGCCCAGTGCCAGCACTGGGCAAAAAATAGTCCCAGTACCAGAACAGGGATGGTGCTGAAATGGAGGATAACATATATAGAAGCATTGCCCCACCCCTTTAAGATGTGATTCACCACCAGAACAATACTTCACCATTCACCTTGTTGACATTGCAAAGAAAAGATACGTCAGTCTTGTTAGGTGACATAAGTAGAGGGGGCAGCATTATAGATGAAATAAAAAATTGGTTCAAAGTATTTGTGATTTGTGTAAGCTAGTTGATGAGGCTTTTGCATTGACAAGGATTTGTATTATTTACACAAAATTTGTGTAAATTTACACAAAATGTTCTGGCCAAAACACACACAAAATGTGTCAATTTGTAAATGTAATTTGCAATTTGTTTTTTATCTGCTCCACCCACTAACTGATTCTACATCTCATCATCCCATCAACTCACACGTCCACCGCCCATGGCAGTCACCTCAAACCATCTTTTCTACTTACCTCTCACCACCTCTGGTGCACATTCCTGGCATTGGTATTCAATATTTGTCAACTGCATTCTCTTCCTCTTGTGGCTTATTGTTGTGGTGTTTCCTGAAATACTGTATGAGAAGGCATTCTATGCATAGTGATTTTGTTTAATAATCATTGTTCATTTTTGGCACACCTCAAGAAGTGTTCATTATTTGGCATACCTAGTGAATTGCATAGAAATGCTAAATCTTGATTTAAATAAAATGATTGTTGTTTAAATAATATAATTCATAATTTGTTGCATGGCTGATTTTTGTGTCAAGTGCAACAGTCTTTCACAATCAGGTTTGTTTACGAGGTGAGCTGTCAGTGAGATTGATACCCTTGTTTTACATTGACTCTCCATCTATCAGTCGTGTGATCTGATGTATATCCACCATTGGCATTATGTCCAATGGAAGGAGACCATGAAAGTACTAAACAATGTTATTCAACACAATGAAGATCTCACATTCAATGTCAGCACAGAAGTCAAACAACTTCATCAAGGTTTCCCAAGTTCAATGACTGTAAAAACTAATTGTCATACTCAATCTTCAAATTGTAAGAACAGGGGATTCATGATAATGTTTGCATGGTCCGGAAAGAAGCATCCAGTTGTCTTTTGGTTTCAAGAACAAGACAAAGACATCAAAAATCAGATGTGTTCAGTGATTTGTTAAAGTCTGTCTCACAGCGTGCTGAGTTCATAATGTCCCAAAAGAGCACAATGAGACAGAGAAACAGTCTCATCATTTCATCCTCATGATAAAGAACAAGGTTTCTGGCATGTATCCGGATGACCTGACATTGAGACAAGCGATATCCAAATGTAACCTGATGAATGTGTCTATGTCTGCCAGCTGGAAGCATAGATGCATGAAAGCATGATGAATTTATGGATATATCTTGCTCTCATACTGTGGAAAAACATTACAAACCCGGCCATTCTGTTGTCGCTCTGACCTAAGCCCTTTGGTGGTAAAAATGATTAAGTACTAAGGTGAGACTCTTTGGTGATGATTAATTATGAGATTATGCCTACTTTATCAAATGGCAAATGATGCCACACAAAATAACATATCAGGAGGGTGATCCTGAGATGCATGTTCCTTGGAGGAATATGGGATGATGTGGTGGTAGGTTTCTACAAAATCTGGTACATGACCTTGGTAAGTATGTCAAATCTCCTTGGGATCTGTATCCTGACAGCTTCAGGGCAAAAGGAGTCCTTGGGACTTGGAATTTCTCCTTTAACATTTATGTAAAAAATACTTTTAATTTTTAGTTCATTTGTGTACTAAATAAGGCAGATGCTTTGCCTGGGTCACTTGCTTCCACAAATGGACGATCAGGGTGATTTAACGGTACTAGTGAAGAAAACTGAAAAGTCTGTCAAAGATTTATTTAAGTGCAAGTGCTTGTAAAGAAGAGGGAGATAAAACATAAAACAACATTTATGACTTGTTAAGTTTGTTTGTTGAAAAAAGGTGTGACCCTTCTAATGTTGAATTGTTCTGATTTTGTGTACCTCTGAGAAACATTCATCCAGGAACAACCTCCTGTGGACTATTTTTTAGCATGGAACCATTTGCCATTTTAGAATAGTAAAGTAAGTTTCACAACTTTCAACATCAACAATACCAACCGTTTATCTACAAAACATGTACTTAGTATAATTTTTCTACAAATGACGTATAGGTCAATATAGTGTCTGTTGTCCTAGTTCTTTGTTCACTGGAGCAATTGCATTCACCTTGGCTAGGATGCCAAGTCACTTTGCCTTTTTCATTGAATCCTATTGAATCAAACAATCAACAAATATGTTTATAATATTTTGATACTCCAATAAGCATGCTCATGGGTATTTTGTGCATTTTTGTAGGAATCGTAGTCCTCAAATTTTGGTATGCAGAGCTTAGAAAAAATTATGGATTGCCCAAAGTTATGTTTGTGTTAGTTCAAACTTCTGTCATCAAATTTTGATTTTGATCAGTGGGTCACCTACTAATGTGTTCGGATCTGCATAGAGTCTAACTCGGAAACTGCATTTGTTGTGTGGCATAATTGCTAGGAATGAAGTATGTAAGCCAACATAATCCATCATTGTAAGTTGTAATTTCTGTGCATCTTGAGCTGCCTTGGACTTGGCAATATGGCATAGGGATTTACATTTGGTTGTTATGGATTTCACAATATGTTGTATATCATTGTTCATTGAGCTCTCTGTATTTTGGGTGGCAACTTTGATATCCTTGGCTGACAATTTACTAAGCATCTTCGTGAAGTTGTTTCAATTTTGTCGATTCCTGCATATCATATTATCAGTTTCATATGATATGTCACACAAATATTTGATGTAAAACCAATACAACATTATTGGTCATACATTGTTGAATCATCAACCTGAGATATCTTTGAATACAAGATTTAACTGAAACTGCTGGTTGCCTCTTCATTTAAGACCCACCAGGGCCATATAGAAAGGCAAACAAGAGAACTCCTTCCACTGGAGTTTGTGTTCCTTAGCATGGTTACCACCTACACCAAAATTTTTGGGACAGATCCGTTTATCAGAGCACATGAAAACTTCTGTGACATGTTCTGCTCTTCTGTTAGATCTTGACATATTGAAAAAAGAGAGTACCTCCAAATACATTTTCTATTGATGGGCTAGCTTCTTCCTCTGTTGAGTTGTTCTTTGGATCTGCATATAATCAAAGGGTTGTACTATTTCAACATTGTTTGGAATTGGAATGTCCACATACTCTTTACAAGCACTGTTTTTGACAAACCATGTGCACAGATCTTTAAACAATCTATGTTCTTTGCAGTCCTGTTGAAAATAGTTTTATGGTGTGGCTGTACCACAAATATCACAAAAATATGTTGATGTCATTGTTATATCATTTTCCAATAACTGGGTTATAGTCCTGGGTTATTATTTTTCTAACCCACCTGTTTTTCATTTTTTGGGACATTTACCCCATGCAATTTTTCACATCAGTTACTGGGTTAAATGCATTTATTTTCACCCTCGTTAAAGCATGCCTGCAACTGGGCAGATTATTGTAAGACTGAGTGGAAAACATAGGCAATTTTTTGCAGCATATTCTTCAGCTTTCTGCAGCCTATTTTAACTTGTAAAACTTGTTTCCACCATCTTGTTGTTCACCGATGCTTGGCTCTTGTTTGTTTCTGTTTTAGCCATCCCTTGCTATTGTCATGGTGTCATCGCACATGGAGAATTCTTTAGCGCTGGACTTATTTGCTTACCTTCAAGTTCTGATTGCCTTTGCTGTTGTTATTCAGTCCCTGCTGGAAGATGTCCATATCCTGGATGACATCATCTGTAAGGTTGTCATGCAGACAATTGAGGGGCACAATCTTCCTCCTCTGACTGGTAGATGTCATCATAACAGATTGATGAGTCCATCACCTTCCATTCAACCTAAATGGACCCGCATAGAGTGCAATTACAAGTGGACAGAGGAGAGTGTCCTCAGCAACTGGGTCCATTTGGTCCTTAGATTCCCAGAAAAACAATTTGAGCGTACATTCCAGATTAAGCGTCAAATGTTTGACATTATTCTCAACCATTTGGCAGGTAAAAATTAATTTTGGGTCGAGACTGAATGCCGGGCTGGTAAAGAAACAATTCCCCCATACGTAAAATTGCTTTGTGTCCTAGCTGAGTTGTTATGGGGTATCGGGACATTCTTATCTTGATTACCACCAATTTGAAAAACTACCAGTCATTGTTGTGTTCATCACATAGTCAGGGGATTAGTCCCATGTTGTGAGCTCACAGAAGTGTATTTGAGGAAGCCAGGAAAAGATGATGCTCGCAAGATCACTGCAATACATTGAAATATGCACAAGATGCCTGGGATGTTGGGATCTTTGGATGTAACCAAGGTTCATTGGAAGAACTGTCCAACTGCATTGAAAGGAAAATTCCAAGGTCAAGAGAAGTATGCCACTATTACACTGGAATCCATTGTTGACTATAACTTATGGTTTTGGCATGCATCGTTTGGTTACCCTGGAACTATGAACAACATCAATACATGGGAAAGGTCTAATTTGGTTGAATCAATGCTGAATGGAAGTCACAACAAAATTTATCATGAATTTATTCTCAATGGAATGCTTTCAAGCAGTTATATTACCTTGTGGATGGAATCTGCCCTTTGTTATCACAATTTTGTGAACCAGAGACTGTCCCTTCAACAAAGTTGGATAGTAGTTTCAAAATAGACCAGGAGGGATCATGAAAGGATGTCAAACGTGGTTATGGTGTCTTGAAAATTAATTCTTTGTCACTCTCTCATGAAATTAATCTTCATCACTGGGATGACATCTATTACATGGTTTTGTCTACAATTTTATTGCATAACATTATGGTAGAGGAGCAGATCATCATTTTACAATACACTCTGCAAAAAATGTAAGGAGGAACACACTAATGATGAAGATGAGTCCAATAGTGGTGGGTATGAAAATAGTCCTGTCGACAGACATGATAAATCCAAGATGGTGTATAGAAAGTGGGAGGAATTGTACGACTATGAAGGATCAAAAGAACTAAAAGATTTGATGAAAACACATTTGCATATCAAGAAGTATGGATGATGCATTAACAAATGCTCACTTGTCTATGGACAACAATAATCCTCTTTCTATTTACTAAATTATATGGATAAATTAGTACTGTGTAAAGAAAGTAGACTTTGTGTGTAGAGAAATAAGACTCTGTTCATCCAGTTGACAATTATCTTGACTAAATAGGAATCACAGGAGACAGAAACACAGTTTTCCCATTGCTTGCTTTTGATATGTCTGCAATAGATGGATGATGATACTACCCATGAGTCATGAGGACCCTACTCCTTTGAAGGCCCTTGATCCTCATCTTCCACAATATTCTCAACAAAAGAATTTACTGTCTCATCCAGCAAGTCCCACTCATAAGGATCAGATGCTTTTGTCTTCCTCAAAAAGTACCTCAAAAATGTGTCCCTGTTCATAATGTCAGTAGTATCACAGTTGTGTTCACAGGCAAACATGGCTCCCTTCTCAGCATTGCAGAGATGATGTTGTTCGGCCCACTGCAAACCAAAAACTCCTGCATTCCTCCCTTACACTGGTGAATGGACAGAGTGTAAGGTAGGAATACAGGAGATTTGAAGAGTGTAAGGGTGGCTTATGGGAGATTTTGTTCATTGTTTAAGCTGAAATTATGTTTATTATGCTACATATTATCCAGAAAAAATCATCCGAGCCTCCAGCTGGCAGTTGTCAAGTTCATGACTGAATGTTTCATGAATCATGAGTCATATGCTCTGCAATTGCGTGTTTGGCCTAGTTTACAAGAGTGTGCTAGGGTGGATTTCTAATGAAGTATCCAACGAAATGCTGTCTGATTGAAACTGTGTCCACCAACATATCCAAATACCTAGGTAAAGGGAGACTTGTTATTCACCTTGCATGACACCCCTCTTCCATTTCAGCCTGACATCCCTCTATTCCATTCCACACTTCTGTTATCACTATTGTTACCTACACTGCATCAAATGTAACCTGAATAATTCTGAATAGTATCATCACTCCGACAGCATGGCTTGCATCAAGCAAACTGCTCGCAAATCCAGTGGAGGCAAAGCCCCCCCAAAATTGCTTGCAACCAAGGAGGCTTGTAAGAGTGCCCCTGCTAGCGGCAGAATCAAGAAGCCTCATTGCTATCATCCTCACACTGTTGCCCTCCGCAAAATTTGTAAGTGTCAAAAAGCACAGAATTTCTGCTTTGCAAAGCACCATTCCAGCACTTAGTGAGGGAAATTACACAGAGTCACAAAGGAAACTTGCATTTTCAAGCTTCAGCATTGAGGGCATCACAGGAAGCCTCTGAGGCATACCTTGTTGGACTCTTTGAAGATTCAAACTTGTGTGCCATCCATGCCAAAAGGATCACCATCATGCCTAAAGACATCCAATTCTCTTGACAAATCCAAAGGGAGTATGAACATTGATAATCGAGATCAGGGCAAAGTGTTTCTGACTGCAAGCTTAGGAGGAATATAATTCAGACAAGGGATATGGATTGGGGAGAACATAATAATCTAGGAGGGAAAGAAGGTAGGATTGACTGATGTCAAAGCGGCATTCTTAAAGATGTCAATCAAGATCAAAAAATATTCTGGGTAAGAATAATAAAGGTATAACGACAACAAAATCCAAACTAAGCACTCATGATAGAGTGCATAATTATTTCGACTACTTGTTGCTTAGAAACAAAGAATTATTCAATGTACTAATGTTTTAGGATTAATTTTTTGGAGACACTATCTCATCATAGGTTTGCCCCCATCTGATCAAAGGTGTAAGCTGCATGTGAAGATTGCTTTTATGGTTAGGGTCAAAGCACTCATCAGAACACTTCATTTCCCTACACAACTGTTCATGAAGTGAGATTCCCCCCTGATTCCTAGCAAAAGCTGCATGTCTTTTTGGTATGATTGTGACCCTCTTGGCATGGATTGCACATAAGTTTGCATCCTCAAAAAGTCCAATGCTAAAAGCCTCTACAGACTCCTGAATAGCCAACAATGATGTAGACTGAAAACGATTTGCATCATGACATGGGAGTGTACCAATCTTATTTAAATCCTGCAGTACTTTCCTTGCAAGACATTGGAATGGCATCTTGCAGATAAGAAGCTCTGTGCTCTTTTGGTAATGGATGACTTGGCAGAGAGCAACACTGCCAGGGTGATATCGGTGAGGCTTCTTGATTCCTCCAGTTCTAGGGGCATTTATTCTATCCGCCTTTGTGGAAAGCTGTTTTTGGGGAGCTTTTCCACCATTCGATTTGCGAGCAGTTGCTTTGCCCAAGCCATTTGTTGGTAATTATGACATGCTCCACCATTGTGTTTTGCATTGTGAGACTTGCTGGAATCCCATGGTTGTAATGGCACGGGACATCAAGAAAAGCTTTCACATACGATTTAGTACCTTATGCATGGAAACACATGTCAAAATTACTTATTTCCAACACTCTCAAATATGGTACACTACGCAATACATACACAGAAACACACCACACCTTGCACTACACAAACACAAAGTATCAATCATCCTACACAGACATCCTGCCTGTCAGCAAGAACACCAGAAGTGATGAATGAAACTATGGAGGAAGTGGACGAAGAAACAAGGCTTTGCAATAGAAGGGAGCTGCAAAGGAATGATCTCAAGCTAAAATGTGAACAACTAAAAAACCACAAAATTATTCTCAAGTCGACTCAACAAAAATTCTTTGAAGCACAGAAGATATCATTTTGGGATGGTGATAAGGATACGAGGAATGGCGAAGTGGTGTTATCCAGTGTTTTCCCATTTGTGAAATAATTCTATACAGGGAAAGCAGCACATACAAAATAACCTGGGTGATTGCTTGACTAAGGGAATTCTCTCCTTATTTCATTCTTGACAAATGTCAAATTAAAAGAGATGAATGTGCTTTTGTTGGGAGCAAGAACTGGTATTCTGCTGTACAGCAAACGACAGGATTCATCACATTTCAGGGTAAATAATATGTCCGGCTAAATGGGGAAACAAGAAATGAGAGGAATGGGTTGAAAGAAGTGAATATATTACAGAACGACCACCGTCTGAGAGGAAAGGCCAAATGCCAAAAGCCAGAAGTTTTGACCTCTACCAAGATTGGGGAATTGTTGGACAACCCATCTGAAAGAAAGGTAAATGTCAAAATATTGTTGTCAGACAAGCAGGAAGCATATCTCAAGAATTTTTACCATAGGATGCTGAAAGAGGCTGAGCAATTAATTGCACAAGGATTTCACAGAAGTACATTTGATGTGGCACTCCGGGAAATCTGTTTCTCGCCATCTGTGGATTTTTGGATGAGAGAAGTGGTCAGTACCTCTCAAACTGTGATAAACAACATTTACCTTAATGAAGGAGATATTCATGGGAATCTTGTCAATTACTTGGAAATCATAGAATATGAGGACAATTTGAAGCTCTATGTATCAGTATGAGAAGTAGACGATGACGGCAAGATGGTCCTTACAAATAATGGCGAGGTTGTAATTAGCAGAGAACCTTTGTTGATGCTTTTGAGACTACTTGGGAACTCACTCGACTCAACAATTTTCCTCTGGATACAGCATGGTACTTCTAGATCCCTCGTGGACGTGCAAAAACTTGTACACAGACAGGTTCTGAAAAAAGTGAATGAAGACATACCATATTTTGAGGCAGGAGGTGCATGGAAGATAGTCAAGTGTGCATTTGATTATGATGGCCCTCAAAAGTTAGCAAATCTTTCTCTCGTGTGGGAAAAGGCAAGGGATAATTTTGGAATGCAATGATAGACTACCACATGAAATGGAAAAAGGTGTGGTGACATGTGAGAAAGCAAAACCTGTCAAAAACTGCCCTGCCAAGACAAAGAAATGCAAGAATTGTTGCATCGAATCTTGCAATGCTTTTGTCCATGCCATCTGCAAATCTAAAAAGTTTTGCTTCAAGCATGCCAATCCAGAGCACAAGAAAATATGTATCAAGTGCACTAAAAATATGCTCAAATTGGTGGGGGTTTCTGCAGAGATTGTTTTGGATGCAAAAAGAAAGCGAAGAGGCTTTAAAATGTAAAGTTTGTAACTTGAGCGAAGCTAGTCAAATTGAAGGGAAGTGTGAAGGCTGCTTTGATGTCAAGTGCTATGATACCAAGAGGAAGAGGATTCAGAAATAAAAATGATTATGAATTAAGATTAATTTATGTTCTTTTCTAGCTCCGTTGAAAAAATACCCTTTATTTTGACTTAATTGATTCTATCCTCCTCTCTGTCTTGTCTAACTTTTCTTTGGCATCATACAGGGCAAGTTTAATGCATGTAAACAGTTGTTTGTCTTTGTTGCATGAAGGGGTCTTAAGCATGGATATGTTTTCACAAATAGTATCCAATTTTTTGCAGTAAGGATTTCCTCATGATTGCTCTGACAGATATTGGCAAGGTGTCCAGCATAACTCACCCCACATGCCAAGTAATGTTCAGCACTTTTCCTGTAATTGCTTAATGGTATGTCATCTCCCATTTGGCCTCCGTAGCCACCAAATCTAGCAACCCTCCTATCTCTTACAACTTCCTTAGATGACAA
>JALLPC010001095.1:0-10390 GCA_036940045.1 Stephanocyclus meneghinianus | reverse complement strand
AAAGGCACTTGTGTGAAAAAAACCTATTCATGCTCTCATTTGACCTTTTGCTAGGGTTGGGACACAGAAAATTGATCTTCCAATCAAAGAGTCACTGAAGAGATATAGCGATGACAATTTTATGAGTTGTGTTAATATTGACAATGACAAAAAATAGGAGGAGCTTTTACAAAGAAAGTCATGTTTAAAAATGGAACTGTATAGGTCTCTCAAAAGTCTTTGATTTCATGGTTTTTAATGGTCGAGTTGCTTAGAACATGGTTTCAGTCAAAAGTACTATTGGGTTTAAATGTTTTGTACTTGAAAATTGGTTATTCTGGGTGATTTTAGCTGAACAATAAATCATTTTTGAAGACAAAAACTCAGTGAACCTTGCATTGAAAGAGAATTTGATTGCTTTTTCAACAGCAAGACATGGACATACCACAAATCCCATACCTCAAGGTTTCAGAGCAATGTGCTGCATGTATCATCTTGAAGAGGGGTTTCATGCACTTTTCATAAGAGAGAACAGAATGATGGAATTAGTCAGCAAGTTAGAAACATCCCCGAGTGAGATCAAAAGAATGGGTTCATACAACATTTAAAATTTAGCTACCATGTTTGTTACACAAACACTCAGTTCTTGTTGATATCAATCATTTCATCTTCAATCACCGTTTTGAAACAGTACATCATCCTGTGTTGGAAGGTCTTTGGAAGTTAAACTGTAAATTTTGATATGGTACTTCAAATGAAATGCTACTGAGAGTAATGGTCATGAAAAGGAACATAAACAACCAAGCAACAGCAATTCTGTTAGTGACCGTGCTATGTATTTCTATTTGCATATAAAATGGAGAAAAAATAGGAAGAGGACTAACAACAGTTGAAGTTGAATACATTGAGAGGAGTACCAACAACTGAGCTTGAATTGAAACAATTGCAGTAAAATATTTAATAAACAGAATTACTTCATGTGCATCACAGATTCTGAATTGATGTTACATCAACTTTTGGTCAACTTAGTCATTAACCACAGAAGTGAAGTCATCCATCTTCCATGTGCAATTGAAGAATTCTTCATTCCATGATTCCACTCTGTCACAAAAGATTGTTGCATTTTTATATTCCTTGACAGCAAATATTAGTAGCCAACAACTTATTTTTGACTCATTGATGAACTTGCAGACACAAGAAATGGGAAAGACTTTGTTTTCAAATGAAACACAAACCTTAACTTTCACATCACTCTCAAAATTGAGGTTAGCTATGCTTCCTTAGGGATGTACATCTTTGAACAATTCTTCATTGCCTGTGTTCTCATTGCCCTCATTGTCAATATCCCTCTATCTGGTGTATACACCAGAATATTCATGACACAATCCATGAATAAAGTTCACCATACAATCAGGAATGCAAACTAAAACATATCAACCAAGCATACCATGCCCCCTCTTACAACTAACTTACAATATAGATGACTTTGATAATTCTACCTCCAATCTTTCTATGTATAGGTGAGCCTTCCTAGGATTACAATTGCATTGAGAGCAAAACATTGTGGCACCATTCAATCCAAGTGAAAGGGGTAAAATTGCAGAGGCAATTTCATGTGATGAGAGTGAGCAACATTCCAATTATGTCAAAACAATCTGGGATGGAAGATGATAGAATTACAGCACAAAGATACATGTTGCATTATAAAATATCTTAAAGTGAATTAACTTATGCAGAAAAACACATAAGTTGTTAATACAATATATTTCCATTTTTCCATAAGTTAGTTGATTTTGGTCCTATCTGCATCTGAAGGTTAATATGCTATTAATATTATTTCAAGCAGAAAGAGGATTGTTTATGCCACATGGAAGTTATAGTTGAAAAAGGAGAGTGAACACCATGTGGATATTTTGTTTACCAGTGACAATCATGGAGCTTCTGGATCACCATGCTTTTGGCACAAGCTATAGAAATAATCTCATAATAAAAATTATTTCCCAATCTTCAAAATGACTACTTGATATAGGATTCCTACATACCCACTCACCACCCACTTTTATGTCAATATCCCGACTCTTCCTCCCATGGGACTGTACTGGATCCAAAAAGAGCATGAATGGATCAATCCATGATGTCTTTGTGGGTTGAAAAATATCTTTCTCCATGAAAGACACTCTTCTTCCCAACACTGTACACCTTCTTGTACTGGACTCATTTCATGTGTACATGATGGGGTCAATTGTTGAAAAATTCAAACACTTGGCATTGAAGTTCAGCACATCCCCAGTGGATGCACATATACTTGTGCTACCCTGTCAATGTTGGCATTAATAGATTCATCAAAAGGGTCACGTTGAATCAGTAGGAGGACTATTGGATGATGAGGGACTCCAAAATGGAAGGGATATCAAGACACCACCTTGCAAATTGATCATGATGTGAGTAGTCAAATTCTATTGAATGCTCAACTCAGAAGTATGCAAGAACGCAAAAAAAGGAATTTGAATGGGTCATTAAATTACTTAGTCAGTATTAATTTACTACTTGGCTTATTAAATAAAGTGTTATTTGGTTTAAAGTTGACTTTATTTTAGACGTCAAAACACCAACCTAACTCATCTTGTCAACAATCTCTGCACTTGCATATCCCCATTTGCAGCAGTAGAGTGCATGGTAATAGCTGTTTGGATGATCTGGGGTCTATACCTTGAACAGCGTGACGAATGTCCCATCCAACAAATGACCCCTAGTGCCAACTGCATGTTCTCTATGGGCAAAACAACCCTTCATCCATCACATCCTTATCACTCCATACATAAGCTGGACCAGTCCTGAAGCCACGACAAGTCTCTACATCCATTTGCTGGTCTTGGGAGCAAAGGCGCCTTCCCACAACCAAAGCAGTGCCCTGGACTTGTGCGCCCATTATTGGTAGCAATTAGACCAACAATTGGAACAAGCCTTTTTTGAAGGAGTATAGAAGAAACAACTTAGAAAAAAGTAATGGTGATATGCAAGCCCAACAAATATAACAAGGTGATGTTGGATGAGTTTAAAGGCAAAATGCCATTTCTCAGGAACCTAGAAGTTATGGAGAGCTCAACATATGAACAGGTTGGTCTTGAAATGAAGAATCTAACTCTGTTCAACTGTCATGGAGAAAATGAATTTAAAAGTTTCTGCAAAATCTCCAAAATTATTACATAATGTGACTATCTCTACTAGCTTCTAAGATTCCAATATTTACCATAGCTGTTATGTTTAATATATTATTTAAATTCATCTTTTGATATTCATAAATATCTTTTGAACAGGCTTATGGTAGATACAGGGCTTTGCAGGGTATGTACAGCCTGGTATGATGCCTTCTAAAACACAAGCCCTCCCAATAAATCAGGGTATAGTATACATAGTATACATTCAGTGACATTCTAATAATATACAAAGTCCAAAATTGTGCAGGATACAGACCATTTTCATATCAAGCCAACTTCATCAGGGCAGGAGTCCTCTGGATCCTGAAAATATACTATTTATTTTTTGTGACCTCTAATGTTATTTGTTCGGGTTAATATTTTTTGTGGTTGCAAAATAATTAGTAGGAGCAAATGCCTGTCTTCATAAAATATACTTATTACCTCAAGTAGATGTCACCAAACATCAATGACCCCCAGCTTGACCTTAAAAGTTCTTGTGTAGCAAAAGACCACACAGATTCTGTGCACTGCCACACACACACTCCACATAACATCTCATCACATGATAATATAAAAATTCTCATGCCACCATCATCTTTTCAATCATATTCTTTGCCTTTGATTCTTCACTGTCAGCATTTAGGACTCATTCAATATGCAATATATTAATCACCCTTGGAGCATGTGGGGATGTAAATGGGCCATCCATTGCATAAATTTGTATACATGCTGATTCAATGATGCAATGGGTGATAAATCAGTACATGCAGTATGAATCTGCTGGTGATGAGTATGTTGGACATTCAGTTTGTGGTCAACTCTGGCTTGGTAAGTGGTTTGCCCAGAGCTATCCTTATTTTGAGTTCAGTGATTGCAAAGCAGGAGGAGAAGCACAAGGAACTTGATGATTGGATATAGTGCAGAATGCCAGAATGTTGCTTGACTCTTCAAAATCTGTGCTGCAACTTTTGTTTTCCTCAGGGGTTGATTGGATGAAAACACTCACAAGGACAGTGCCCTCCACCTTTCTCCATTCTGATCTGAACAAATTCCTTTTGCAAGGTGTGTTGTCACTAGGTTACCTTGGAACAAGACTCAAGATAGTAGTTCATAGTGCTCCCAAGGGATGTCCTCTACACAACACATGAGGAGAAACTCAAGACACTTAGATGAGATGGATGGGTTATTGAAGTATTTTGAGTTGATGACGAGTGCTCTCTTAGCTGATAACAAGTGTGTGTGAAGATATTTGCAGAGCTTGATTTGAGATCAATTGGTGGAGAAGGGTATGGCTTGTCTTGAGAAACTGATCAAAAAATGACTTACTTATCTCATGCCTTGATACTCCTCGAGAAGTTGTCCATTGTCTCAATACACAGGTACCCAATGATGAAGAAGGCTGCCCCTTCTTTTTGAAACATGTGTTGTGGACAAGGAGTCACTCATTATATTTGAAGAATGCCTGACTGCTGCACAGCAGGAAAGCACTCAAAAGTCAAGGGTAGCAGAAACAAGGAGGCAGCCAAAGTGCAGGAAACTCACAGCAGGATTTCATGATGAAAATTTAATTTTGTTGCCTGCTTTGTGGAAATTGATTCATTTGTACCAGGTGGGGTCATGTCCTGAGGGTATCACTGCACTTCATTTGTGCAAGTCTTCAATGTAAATCATTTGACAAAGAGGCAAGGAGTTCCAAGAGTGACTGGTGATGACGGTAGTTCAGAATTTTGCAAGGGCAAGAAGTGTTTGAAGGCCACTTACTTCCGGGTCTGATTATTGGGATGGGGAGACTAAGACTAAGGTGTGGGATGGGGCTTGTAAGGATTTGTTGCCTCTGTTGCTAAGTTACACTACTTATGATGATGAGAGGGAGGATTCTTGGCACAAGAGCAGGGTTCAGAGATATTAGCTGGCAACATGTCATGATAAATTCTTACATGGCGGTGTCTTTAAGTCTTTATCAGTTTAATATTTATTAAGATGTTGTTGGTGAATGGTGCAATCAATGTCATAATTTACTAGGTAATATCACTAGTAATATTGTATGTTGGGTTGTGGACTTGACATTCTCATCATGAATTTTTGAAGTGTTGACTTGCTATCTTTGGATTTCAGACAGGCACTATTTGCACTCAACCTCACAGGTCCCATTTTTTGGTCGCAGATTATGTCACGTATTAAGAATTTGTGCTCTGGCACTCTATCCTCACAGGTTTTTTCCCACAACCAAAGGAGCATACATCATCTCAAGGAGGATGGCATCACAGCCAGGTGGTCTGGTAAGATCACATGAGCCCAACAGCAATTGCACAAGCCAACAAGCATTGCACTAGCTCAACCATCATTGCGCTAGCTCAAAAAACAGTGTACAAGTGTGACAGTCATCATAAGAGCTAGATGAGTTGCACAATCTTGATGAGCTTGGCCATCATCTTCCATAGCACGACAGCCACAAGAGTACACCATCACTACTGGAGCCTGAAAGATATTGGTGGTGGTAGGTGAGGCCTCATCTCATTGTTATATTTGATGAACATTTTTCATTGAAAATATTTTTACTGTTAAAATCAACCATGTTTGTCTCAAATCATTAACTTCAACTTTTTCTTTTCATCTTTGCTGCGAGTTCATATTGTAGTGGTAAAGTGCTACTAGTCTTAAAGGATTAAAGGCCTAGTATCTAGGTCTACCACTTGACTTCCTCATTGCTTCATTAATTCAAAAACTATTTCTCAGCTTGTGACCTGCCCTTTGCTGGCACTGGACCTAATCAGGTGCTGTCCAAGATGAGTTACATATTGCTGTGGTTTCTTGAAGCAATGCGGTTGCCAGGTTTTCAATGCTGCTTCCCAGACACAGTTCAACAAGAATCAAACAACAACATGCTACTTCCTTGAGCAGTTAGGAAAGGTGCAGGTGTCACCAGTTTGTTGTGGCTCAAGCAGTGATGTCCATATTAATTAAATTGGACTATATAAATTAATCTCACTGATGAATCCTCTGTCATTTACATGGCCAGATGGGGATACAAGAATTGATTCTAATTTATCACATCTCAGTCTCACAATATTATGTCATTGCCTATGAATGTCACTTTTATGAATGAATTCCACAATGGCTTCTCTAGTACATGATATTCCTAGATGTGTCTCAAACTCTTCATTGGGCACAATTGGCAGTAAGACATTCCAAGAGGAGCATCACTATTAAGATGGATACAGCACTTCCGTCTCATCTTTGGGTGAATCGTATCTCACCTCTGTATCAAATGGACAGTTGGTGTGAATAATATAGTTTTGCAATCCAGCACAAGCAGTCAAGATAGTGGAATCTCTGTCAATAATTCCTCCAACATTACCTCTCAAAACTCTAAACTTATTCACCAATCACCCAAATGCCATCTTAACTCAAATTAGCAACTGGGGCAAGTTATAGTTGAAGGCATCTTGAGCTGGATTGAGATGGTCAGCTCCAGTGAATGGAATATACAAGGACTCTGTTAATGTCTAAGCCACATCCTGCTGCATCAACAAGCCCAAAAACTACCAGTGGTAGATTTGAAAATATTTCTTTTAGATCATCTGCATTTGTCAACCCTGGTGAAACTACCCCACAAAATACGTAAATGTCAAATATGATGAAACACAGGCCAGGTAATTTAACCTGTATGATATGTAGTGACCAGAGAAATATGATCGGTTATTGGCAGCTTCCTTTTTCATGGGTTTATTCCTGCATTGGAAGAAACCATCAAGACATCCAACACATCCTGCCATAATTTAATTGGAATTCTTTCATTCAAACTGCTGATAAATCAAATCCCAATGTTCAGGAGTACAAGGCATTTTGATTGCCAATTCTTGTGCCTGATTGACAGCATCCAAGAAATCATTAACCGCTTTGTATTCTGCATCACCTGTCTCAGATCCTTAGGCTGACCACCAGAGAGAACATGCAGCCCAATTTCAACAAGATGTTAAATCAAAATTGGTCCCAGCTCATGGCTATTATATTCTTTCCATTGCAGGAAGGAATGAATGATGTGGATTATTTTTTATGAATTTGAAGTGACATTAGATATTCATTCTCAAGTACTCCCCCATATTGCAACTCAACAACTTGAGCATTCCAGCTAAACTGCACATGTTCCCATCCATTGTTGCATATGTAATGAATCCCACAAAGCACCTTCATTTCTTGGAGATCATCAAGGATGCAATGATTATTGTTCTTGCTCCTCCAATCACATTCAGACATAGAATTGCCAGAGCTGATGTCATCACTGTTGCTCCAGATATCATTCCCAAAGTTGCTGCCTTCACTGTGACTCTCAAGCCCAGCAGATGGTCTTAACAAGTGGTGGTAACCAAGTGGCAGTTGCAGGGGGGGGGCGGTGAGGGCAATAATGGCTGGTCTGGAGTTGCAATTGTATTTATCATGGAAGAGGCAATCCGGTTGCAGTGGCGGAAATCATCATGGTGTGAAAGTATTCTGTCCCAATTTTTGTTGTTACATAGAATGTGTTATGTTCTTGTAGGTAGAGTGATGTAACATGATAACACTACAGTTAAACTGGTAGATGCTGGTACATTTTCTACTGATACCATACGTGATGCTACATAATTCAACTTAAACAGGTCCCGCATACGATACAGTAGGCTGAAATCAGTCTGTTTTTTGAATAGGATCATTGATACTTTAAATTGAACACATTAAGAAATAATTAACTAGTGAAAGAGAGGAACTTGTCAGATTTTTATGTTTGCATCACATATTGTTTCTTAAGAAAAATAACTAGGTGTGACACTATATTACCAACTTAAAAAAACACCAAAAATCAAGCGCTGAAACCAGTCTCCCACATAATCTGTCCTAACTTCTTCTATTGCATATTGTATGTCATGGTTGGCACACAACCAGTATCCATGGGTACAAGCGAAATAATTCCTGGTCCACACCTGTTAACTGGTCCACTTGAAGGCATATTGCTGGTTTTACTGCTTTGCCTCACATACCCATTTGTGGTTGTGGTAGAATGATGCATGCAACAGTGTTGACATTATGTCATGCATATCCATATTCAGCATATCAAGCCCAGAATACTCATAACTGTCAAGAGAGAGGAATGTGTTGTTGATGAGACTACATGCACAGACTCAATATATATTGAGCAGTCAGCAGCAAGCGGATTGTATTTTGTGAGATGTAGAATCCCAACCACCAACAAGAAAGAATGTGAATATCATTGCAGACAAAGAGAACATGAGACAATTACAATCATCATCAAGTTGGTTGTGTATTGTTGTATTGATCTTTCAAAAAATCTTATTTGTTGATGAGGGTTGTTGCATCATGTGCTGCAACCTGATTTTTGTTGGCATTTGCAGCCACAATAGGTTGATCATTGAGTTTGTGCTCAATATTTTGACTTGACATTTTGCCGGAAGCCATCAGCAAGCATTGTTGCAGTTGGCATTTTGCATGGTCATCATCATTGCAATCAACCAAACTCTATTGTGATTGCTCTTGCAACACACATGCTCTTCTTTGACAATTGCCTTTTTGCAATTTGCTTAACTTGTTGTTTTCACATGCCATGTGCACTATAAGCAAAGGTCATCATAGCTCTGTTGCAGGGCATTTGTCTTGCAGTTGGATGCAAGCAGAGCATTGCTGTTGCACTTCTGACTTGCAGAGGTCATTGCGATCACTTCCTGCAATTTTTAGAGTACATTTGCTTCTTGTGAGTACAAGAGTTACATCATGGTCGAACTTGCACTACATAAGAATTCTCTGTGGTCCTTTCTGTAAGCTTGCAGAATAGTCATGATTGCCTTCATGATTTGTGGGAAGTTCTTTTTGATCATTTTGGGGTTTCATGGAATCTTCACAACCACATTCATGGATTGTGGTGGTTCATCAATCTTGTGTTGGCAAGTTTGCAAATTTCATAGCGATTGCACTTGCAATGTGCGTGTTGAGCCTCTCCTGAGACCTGTAATTATGGAACTTGTCTGCGATCACATTGCTGGGGTTCCTCTTGCAGAGAAGGATAGGTCAGCATGCACCAATCCCATTCCACTTGAATCTTGCCATGATTGAGCATTATTGGAATTGATAGGAGCACATCAATTAACTCAGTACAACGTTTAAATATTCCTACGTAGTAATTTTAAAGAATTCAGATGTTGTTAATTTTTTTACTTCAATTGCATATTTTTTTTGACAATGACAACTTCATGCCCAGCAATGTTTTGCCCCAGTGGTCATTTGATCCATCCAGTTTCAGTGGCATATGGGTTGGTTGGTGAACCTTTGGGTTGCACAATGGGGGGCCAATAAACTTCAACTCTTTGCAGAGTTATGAAGCTCCAGCAGCTAGTTGATTCTAGTCGAATCAACATAAATCAGCCTACCAAATAAATTCGTAGGTTAGTCACATGAAATGTCGACAATCTGCCAACATGTGACTATCTCATCAATTTTTGGCAAGGAATAAAGCAAGTAAAATAAAAATAGAAAAATACTGACCGTAGATAGTACTGCATTTCTATCCTTTTTATTGTGCTCCCTCTTGTTCCTGCCAAGTTATTTTAGTGCCAGGAGGCTCTTTACCCTCTTGCCCACTCACCGCCCACCTTTATATTGCCCCAGCCATGATGAACCTTCCCTCCCTGTGCAACTGTGATCACCGTGCTTACTTTTGATGGAAATGTTTGGGGATTTGTGAGTGGGGCATATGTTTGGGTGGCATTTCTTGATGCGGCTGTGGAAAGGCAGTTGTTGCCTTGGTGGAGTCTGCAATAGCTAAGATGCATGGGAGGGACGATGGGGAAAGTCACCAGTTTGTACGGTGTCGTTTCTCAACAGACACAACAATCCACCAAATCTACCAAACTATTTCAATTTAAATTTGAACTACGTATATTAGTCAGTCAGTTATTAGTTCATTAGTTTCTTTTTGTTAATGTAAACATAAATTAGTTTACACTTGAAAAACTTAAATTTCCTTTCCTGTCGCTGAGAACAAAGACATGCTGCAAGATCATCTGGTGCTATTTCCGGCAAATGTAACAATCCCCCAATCCATGTGATATCCTCGCCAGCAGCAGCGTGATGCTTCAACCAATGTGGTGCACATCACACATGCAGTCATTGTTTGTGGTAATGAGGCCATCAGGAAGAAGCCATTCTGAAGATAGGAGAGCTGC
>JALLPC010001094.1:0-10392 GCA_036940045.1 Stephanocyclus meneghinianus | reverse complement strand
ATGGGGGGTCAAAGTTGAAGTTCAAAGTTTTTTGGGTTATGAGCTACAAAAAGTTCGCGAGTTCGGTTAAATGTAGTCGTAAATTCGCCTGCGAAGTTTCAAAGTTGCGTAGGCGGGACTGAAAACGAACTTCGAACTTCTACTTTGACGAATTTTGGTGCAATTCTCAAGAACCCAAGCTTTTGGCCTACGCTGGATAAACCATCCGAGCATCCACGTGTAAGGTTACTAACACATATTCACTATGATGTGTATCTTAAAAAAATATAATGATCTGGACACCGCCCTCGAGGTGGACTTCGTGAAGGGGTGGGCCTGCACTAGCGATGAATTCGAAAAGATCGAACGACCTTTTTAAACATAGGGTAGGCCTCTTTTCCCTCCACACATCTGCAGTGTACATCGAAGGTTCTCCATCGTGTAATTTCATTACTGTCTCAACCATGTCCTCTTCCGACGCTGCACTCCCCTCGGGCGCCGCCCTCCAAGACGAAATAGACTCCCTCAACGCCCAAATCACCAAGCAAGGCGCCCATGTTCGAACCCTTAAAAAAGAATCATCCTCCAACGCCGACGAAATCGCAGCCGCCGTCGAAGAGCTCAAGCGCCTCAAACTCCATGCCGAGACCTTACGGAAGCATCAAGAGGCATCCGACCCGAGCAAGACTTTCAACCGCAAGGTGTTCGACGAGCTTATTCTGCGCAAAATGTTCATCGTGCCGAGTTTCGAGATCCACGGCGGCGTCAAGGGGCTATTCGACCTAGGCCCACCCGCTTGCGCGCTCAAAGCCGCGATAGTCGACGTTTGGCGAAAGCACTTCGTGCTCGCCGAGTCCATGCTAGAAATGGAATGCACTTGCCTCACTCCCGAAGTGGTCCTCAAGACGTCAGGGCACGTCGATCGCTTCACCGATCTCATGGTCAAAGACCCCGTGAGCGGCGAGTGCTTCCGAGCTGATAAATTGTTGGAGGACGTGATCGACGAGTTGCTCGAGGCAAATCCCGGCATGCCCACGGAGGAAAGAGAGAGACATTTGCGAATCCAGATTCAAGCGGATGCCTTCTCGCCGGCCGAGTTGGACGAGCAACTTGCTCAGTATGGGTGCAAGGCCCCGAGTGGCGAGCCATATGGGCCATCGTTTCCCTTCAATCTCATGTTCAAGACGAGCATCGGTCCTGAGGGAACAGCGGTGGGTTATCTGAGGCCGGAGACGGCGCAGGGTTTGTTTGTCAATTTCAGGAGGTTGTTGGATGCGAATTCCCAAAAGATGCCGTTTGCTGCGGCGCAGATTGGGCTCGGTTTTAGGAACGGTGAGATTTTATGACTGGATTCGAACATGTCTCAACTTTAATTAATTCGTCATGATCTTCTCATCAAAAATAATGTAAATGTTTCTTTAAATTATTGCTCCCTGAAATTTAATAATCCAAAGAAATCGCCCCTCGATCTGGCCTACTTCGTGTTCGAGAATTCTGCATGGCTGAAATCGAACACTTTGTCAACCCAGATGATAAATCCCACCCCAACTTCTCTTCTGTAGTCGACAAGGAATTGGTTCTTTTTGGCCGTGACGACCAACTCGGCTCGGGAAAGACGAAGACCATAACCGCAGGCGAAGCTGTAGCCACTGGCCTCGTGAACAACGAAACTCTCGCCTATTTCATGGCACGCACACAACTTTTCATGGAACGCATCGGGATGGATCCATCGCGTTTGCGATTCCGTCAGCACTTGACAACTGAAATGGCGCATTATGCCTGTGATTGCTGGGATCTTGAAATCCAAAGTTCGTATGGGTGGGTAGAATGTGTAGGCCATGCAGATAGGGCATGCTATGATTTGGATGTGCATGGGAAAGCGACGAAAACTCCAATGGTGGCAACTTTGAAGTTGGATGAACCAAGGGAAGTGGAAATTGCAAAATTGAAGCTCGATCGAAAAGCTTTGGGCCAGGCGTTTAAGGGAGATCAGCGTGTCGTTGCACGTGTTTTGGATGCCTTGGCCGAAAACTGGGTGGACTTTGAACCTGTTGCGACTGCGCTTGAATCCGATGGCAAGACGACAGTGGATGGATTTGAGATCACTAAAAACATGCTCACTTGGACAAAGGAAACAAAAAAGGTTCACGAAATCAAATTTACTCCATCCGTGATTGAGCCCTCGTTTGGCATGGGAAGGATCCTCTATTCTTTACTTGAGCATTGTTTTTATCAGAGAGATGCCGATGAGCAGAGATGCGTGATGAAGTTCAAGCCGGCGGTTGCACCACAGAAATGTGCAGTTCTTCCAATCAGCAGTAGTGATGAAATGAATGCTGTGGTGAGTGTCTATTTAGCCTTCATTGTGTCATCGTCTGTGATATTGACTGAGCTACATTCTTTCCACATTTTAGGTTGATGAGATTGCAGCAAGCCTAATGGACAGTGATCTGGCCACTCGCGTAGACAAATCCACCGCATCTCTAGGTAGGAGGTATGCCAGGGCCGACGAAGTTGGTGTCCCATTTGCTGTGACGGTAGACTTTGATACGTTGGCTGACGGATCGGTAACTCTTCGCGAACGTGACTCCACTGTCCAGATCCGTTTGCCTAAGACGGATGTGACTAAGGTAGTTTTTGATTTTGTTCACGGCAGATTTTCATGGGATGAAGCTATTATGCAGTATCCAGTTGTTCAGGTGAAGGAAGATTGAATTTAGCAAGTAGGAATCCAGCGAGCAAAGTATTAACATTCTACTAAAACGAAACTGTCAGGCTCGCAGAAGGTGAATACATCTAATGATAGTGCGACATAGTGCAGTCAAGCCTCTAGTTGTTTTCATTGTCTGGAGTTATTGCTTTTGTGTCGATAGTGCCTTCCAAAAGTGCAACCCCTCTCATCCACAGGTTCCAAACTTAATCGGGGTTCTGCTTGCAGAGCCTCCTCCCAAAGTTGTTTCAATTTTCCATGGCGAAGGGCGTTGGTAAAATCATCTGGCAATGGAGCAATGCACTGAATGAGAACATCATCAGAACTTTTATTGGGTTTTATATGGTAATCTTTGTTTCGCGGAGGCAACTCAATATACCAACAATGCAAGCCCAATCTATCCAGCCCTATCGTCTCTCTCCAGAAACGATTAACTCGACTATCACCATGCTCCGAATCTCCAATTATGGGACTGTTTAATGCTTTTCGCAGGTGCCGTCGTATTTGGTGAGTGCGGCCTGTTGTTGGTTGACAGAGAAGAAGAGTCAATGCTTTGTTTGTAAATGGTATTTTTTCTTGTTTAATTGTTTCGTCTGCTGAATGGCCATTAAGGTCAATAGACGACAGGAAATAAAAATCTGTCTTGGCCTCCTTTTGGACTCCGTGAACGTCGATTGGAAGGTTGACTGTAATTTTTGCAAGGCGTTTTCTTCCTGTAGAATTTGTCGCGTCATCTATTGTCTTTGGCAGGATATCTGACAAGGCTTCTCCGCTGACACTACGGCCAGCTGTTTCAAATCTTTCTCTTAAGTCACCCCTCACTAAAGCCAAATAGAGTTTGACAGCTTCTTCGTCTCGTAACTTCCCATGCAACATGGCAGCCGTTTGTGAATCAAACCCCATAATGACTGCACCGCTTGTTCGATGATCGAGCCGATGAACTAAATAAGGCTTTCTCGACAGCTGCTTTTGAACGAGTTTTTCTAGCCCGGGGGACTTTGCTGCATGACCCCAGCGAGGGAAGTTTCGGTGCATTGATACTCCTGCGGGCTTTGAAACTATGACGTGGTTGTCTTCGTATGACAGTATAGGGATCCTTTCTCTCCTGTGCTTAACGAACTGTGTCGACATATCGGCTGGCGCAACAGTCGCACCATTCGAATCCACAGAATCTGCATTGAGTACCTGCCGACGCAAGCCTCTATGAATTGAGCTTGAAGAAAAATCTCTTCGGAACCCTAGGATGAGTCCGTCGAGAGCAAAGCTTTCAATGTACATAACATTATGAGCCAAAAGAAAGTATAGAATGCAATCAAGCCGTCGCATATTTTTTGTTAATCTTGGCTGGTTCTCTGGTGGAATGGCTCACTAGTGTTCAAATCTTTCCCCCGGCAATGCTGAGTTGTGATTATGATTAGGTTATCCCCTAGGGAGTGCTATGAAGATGGTGAATGAAGTACCATGGTGTATGGTATTTGATGGTATTGTAGAATGAAGTGTTGTATTGAGTGGTGTCAGATGAGCGGAGACAGTATCTGCTCTGGATCGGATAGGAACTAGAGGAGCTAGAGTGGAGCCCACGGATACCATTCTCAATGGTACCGAATAATACCCAGTCTATGGGCCCTTCATAATTCCGTGCCTCCACCACCTCCACTGTCAGCGGGAGGCCAAAAGCCAACAACCGCAAACAACGACCGGCGACTGTCACTGTTATAAGTCAAGAGGCATGAATATTTTGGTCAGTCACTGTGTAGTTCTTGACAGCCAACAGTACCCTGGGAAAAGCTGTGCTGACATTGCCGTTCTCAGGAAGAAGTTTCTTATATAGGTTGATCCATTGTCATTGTACAAAAAGCTGCGTTTAGGCATCGAAACATCTGGCAAAGGCCCCCTTTTCCTTCCTAACTCACAAAATTACCATCAACTGTTTTCAATAAATTACTATTTTTCGGTTATGTGTCTATATTTATCAATGCTGTGGTGGACAATATTTGTCTCATGTTTGGCTGACGCTTGGGTCCTGCTACCATCTAAACAATTCGGTCACAGATATCAATCCAACTTGAAAGTGCCACCACGGCCATCGACAATATCAATACCAGCTATACGTTCTTTTGCCGCATTACAATCGAGCGTTGATAGCGATCAAGACCTTGCAATAAAGTCAGCTCCTGTCCTGAGAACTCCGTATGATCCTCCTCCGAGGATTGATGATGACACGAAAGCGAAAGTCGCGAGTGCTACAATGTCAGCAGCGACATCTTTATTTGTTACCAACGTTGTCAATGGCACATTATCAACTGAAGATGGATCTCCTCATGTGCTCTATTATGAAGTTCACCATCGCATACCAGTCGATGCCCTTGCCGATGAAACGATTTTGAATGGCAACGATCATAATGTCACTTCCAAGAGAGACAGAGGTCTCACAGCACTCGTTCTTCACGGAGGACCCGGTGCTGGATGCTTCCCCAGGCATGCGAATTTCTTCTCTCCAGAGTTTTACGAATATGTGGTACTCTTAGATCAACGGGGATGTGGTAAAAGCGTTCCTTTGGGAGAGGTCTCGATGAATACGTTGCCTTTGTTGGTGCAAGACGTGGAACGGTTAAGACATCATTTGTTGGATGAGAATAGACCATGGGACTGTATCCTCGGAGGATCTTGGGGTTGCACACTAGCCTTGGCCTACGCACATTCATTTCCTTCTCGTGTCAGGTCCATGGTATTAAGAGGCGTTTGCTTGTTTCGACCGAATGAGATTGATTGGTTGTTCGGCGACCCACCTACAAATCAACAGGATGATTCTCGTTTGCATACCTCAAATTTGAGAGAGCTAGTAGGGGGCGGCAGATCATTGAGAGGCAATTCTGCAGTGATCAAAAAGGCACCAACAAACGTGTATTTGAGTCCTAAGAATGCCAACGATTCTCGAGCGACTGCGTCCCAACTCTTCAGTCAAGCGTGGAAGGATTTTTCTGAACAAGTGGGTGCGTCCACCAAATCGCTTGAACACACGACAACCCAACGTAATCGAAGCGTACTTTTTCAGTATTACCATCGTTTACTGGGATCCAACTCACTCATCCGCGCTCGTGCCGCGCAATCATGGTATCGTTGGGAAATGGGTATTTATTCCTCAGGGCTTCCTAAACCGACCCACACGAAAACGAATGACAACAACACAGAGCTTTCGTCGCTATTGGTCTGGAATCCAGCAACGCAAACATGGCATTACGAAGATGCCAAAGTTTGGAATAATAGATCAACTACCTCCATAGATAACTCGTTTTCTGTTGATGGGGATCATCCGAAGCTACATCCATCAGTGGACGAGAGCGTTGTCCAGGCACTGCGGCGATATTCTAAGCCTCCAACAGAACGAACAATGGAAGAAGAAAGGTCGCCAGTGCAAATAAAGCCAATACGAGTTGAGAATGTCGCTCTAGACGAAGCTTCTGCTCAGCCGATATCAAACAACGTGAACTCAAATAAACAAAGCCAGCCAGCCAATACTACGTTTGATCCTGCAAACTTTATTCCTGCTCAAGCAATGCTGACATGCTATTATTGCACTAACGATGACTATGTTCTGCATCCCTATCAGTCCTTTTTGTCTATGTCGTCACGAACGACATCGTGGTATACTTCACCAATTCCACCCTCACCCACAATTCAATCTTCATCTCAACCGCTGCCATCTATGACAGATCAATCCTATTCATTACCGCCGTGCATCGCGATACAGGGGGGCTTAGATGCAATTTGTCCTCCGGACACTGCACTTGACTTACATCATTCCTGGAAAGAGCTCGAATTACGAATTGCGTTGGGCAGTGGGCATTCAATGTACGATCCTGTCATTGCAGGAGAAATTGTCAAGGGGCTGGATAGATTCGGCCAAGCGCTCTTGAAAGATAAAAACGAGACGCCTAGGAGTAACCTTACTGTTGAATATTTGTTTTGCGAATGATATCAATTGTAATACGACTACATCGAAAAAACGTTTAGCTATTTCTATGAAACTGCCTCATGAGCCTTGCTCTGTTACAATCTCGAATCGTAATATAATTTGTAAATGACGCGCCCGTGCCAAACGGAGGTCATACATTGAGCGGAGTATTTGGGAGTTCAGATGTAATAGACTTCTCTTCATACGACCAATATGTTACAGCATTGCGATTATTTCTTCCACTCATTTTTTCCAAGTCATTCTCCGACGAGACGTTCAGGCAAGATTGGCGGATCAAACTGTTCCTTGCCAAAGCTTGAGTTCTCATTGTTGTGGATTCGAAGCAATCTTTCGGGGAATCGTTTTGCTCCGCTCTTATCTTCTCTCTTTCTTTCTCCATTTGACGCTCGGCAATTTCACGATAATGCTGGTTCTTAAGCTGTGTACGAGGACCAGCACCTCGAGAGTAAGATCCCATGGTCTTTGATCTTGTGATTGGATGGAGAATGTAGCGAAGTCCGATTTCCAGGAGATTTCGAAATTCATCACGTCATGAAGTTTTCATTAGTTTTCCGCTGTTCTAGCAAAAATCATTAAGGGAAGCTTTATGAAATCCCCGAAATTCGATTCCGAAAAGAACTCATCGAAAGAATAAACATCCATGTCACCCCCTCCGCGGCCTCCCCCTGGCAAGTTCTTTTATGATGTGTCATGGGTGAACGACCAACTTGTCAAGCGCTCTAACTTTGTTCGCGTTCTTTCTGTAGGTGGTCCTCCTTCTCCAAGAGGCCCACCTCGACGGTACATGAGTCGGCCATCTATTCACTCTACTGACCCTCCACCTCAACAATTACCCAGACCACCAGCGCAGTTGCTACCAGGGCAGCCTGTTGTGCCAACAATGACCCCGATCCGTGATCCCAACTTGTTGCACAAGATTGCAACGCAGCTAGTGAGAATGACCAACCGCCCGATGAAACAAACGCTACTTGGAAAGCCACCGTCACATAATCCGTCAGCGGTACCTCCAATCAGACCGCTTCCGCAACATCCTTTTGGAAAGTTGGTGTTAAATATACTAAAAGGAGTCAATCTCAAAGCTGGACAAGGTGTATTTGGCAGAGCTGATCCTTACAGTGCTCTGAAGGTAGGGAGCACTGAATTCAGGACGAAGCCACACAGAAAGGTTGGAAAGAATCCATTAAGTGTGACACTGAATGATTGAGTTTTTTCTAGTCCCACGCAAATCCATCTAAGCTGCGA
Source organism: Stephanocyclus meneghinianus (assembly GCA_036940045.1). Taxonomy (NCBI): domain Eukaryota; phylum Bacillariophyta; class Thalassiosirophyceae; order Thalassiosirales; family Thalassiosiraceae; genus Stephanocyclus; species Stephanocyclus meneghinianus. Next base: position 2,485 of record JALLPC010001094.1, on the reverse strand, counting down.
TGACTCGTTTTTCTTAGGAGCGGAATGAGGACTTCGATTGGAAAATTAGAACAGAGCGTGAGCGGGAGATTGAAATAATGGACGAAGGGTTAGTAGGAGAAGACAAAATCGTGGGTTTGGCACGGGTTGGGATTTTGGATAGGATAGCTCAAGGGAACTACGAGGGTGCAATCGAGATTCTGGATAGATTAAACAACAACGCTGGTCAGTCGATATGTCCTTCACCATTTTACCGTAATGATATTTACCAGGAATGACTTGACCAACCGTCAGAATGACGATTTCTATATTCAAGGTAAACAACAAGAATTTACGGAGAAGGACATAGTCGAGGCATTTCGAGCTTTTGATCTCGACAAGAACACTTATGTTGCAGCGGCCGACATACGACATGTTTTGCTAAACATCAGGGAGAGTCTCACCGATGAAGAGGTAAAGAGGCACATTGCTGGTAGTATTTGTTACATGCATGTGTCCTTACACTCTATATTCTTGGCGTTGCAGGTCGACGAATTGATACGTGTCGTTGAAAAAAAACGGGATAGTCAAGCAGCGTTTGATGAGTTCTACGGGTTGGTTACTGGCGGGCGTAATCCTCCAGTTGGGTTAGGATCTGCGGTTCGTCATTCTATCATCGGACGTACTGATATTAATATCAAAGGTTTGCCAAGTAGCGCGAGAGGAAGTTGTTTCACCAACGTTATGCAGTCGCCTCAGAGTGGACCAGAAATCGTTAATGCTCGTGACGCTAAAAGACAAGCGTTGGATGAGTTTGCTCGAGATAATTTCCTGAAACCAGTGTCCATTAAACGAGCTCATCGCAGATTCCAAGCGTTGGATAAGAAAAAATCAGGTATCATGGAATACACCGAGTTTTGTAACGTACTTCAGGTGGAACCAAGTGTCCAATGTGAGCAGTTATTCAAGTTGTATGATTATGAAAGATCTGGATTGATTGATGCGAAAGAATTATTGATAGCACTTGCAAACTTTACTGCTGCTGGAAAAGATGACAAGTAAGAAAACGCTGAACCTTTTATCATGCCATCATTATGCTTAATAATCGATCTGACTATGCTTTCTACTTTACTCATACAAGAATGAAATTCGCTTTCATGCTTTATGACGATGACAGTACTGGTTCTATCACTCAGACTGACCTTGTCAAGATACTACGAGCTAATCATTTATCTCAAACAGAAGCTGAAGTGTCCAGAAAAGCGGAGACGATAATAGCGCAATGCGACAAACGCAACGATGACACCATAAGTTTTGACGAGTTCGTGGTTGTATCTAAGAAATTCCCGAATATTTTGTTTCCTTATCATCAAAGCAACGAGTGATGGAAGTGACTTCATTACTGCTGTTAGGTTTAGAGCACTGTAATGGCTCTTAACTTTCTCGTTACTCTGACAAGTATTTCAAAGTTGTTGTTAAAGATATCAGACAATGCATTCCAATCGGACCTGCCAATCAACCAGATAAATAATCACGAATGTGCTTTAATGATGAAGAGGGCGGAACAAATTGAAACGCCCTCGCATCATCGTTTGCATTCGCCAGCATCTGAACTGCTTCGGGCAAGCTGAGACCAACAATTTCAAGGTCTTCTGCATTTCCCCCGTCAAAAGATACGGCCTGAGACACAGCCTCATTTGCATCTTCCAGCTCAAGAAAAAGAGGCAACACTGGCTTCCCGTCTTCGTTCTCTTGAGCAATTTCCATGCATGCAAACAGTGGTACATTCTGGCCCATTGGGTTGGCGGTAGGCGGGGCGCCAGCTTGCACAATTGCTTTTCTGCTTGGCACAAGCACTGCTTGGTTAGACGCCCATAGCTGAAATATTGTTCCTAATTGATATGGGGCGATGTCCATACCAGGGAGCGGTGTGTTGTTACGTGCATTTTCCAACTCTACGAGAGCATCCTCAACATGGGTGTAGAATAGGGGGACCTCAAAAGAAGTTTTGCCATCTTCACCCTTTTTCCCTAATTCTACCTTATACTTCAAGGGCTGGCCCTCTGCATTTGCACATGCAAAGACGGGAACCTGGTCAAGCTCTTTTCGAATGGCTCCCCAGCCGGGCGATTCAAACAAATCGGAGTTGGAAGATCGCAACCGAGATGTACGGTGCAGCGTCGTGGTCATTGCGAAACCTTGGGCACAGTCGATGCCCACAAGAACGAGGAGTTGAATCAACGCACATCTCCTCAATGTGCTAATGGGTGAATTCATCGTGGAACGAATTTTTTAGTTTGTTTGGTTGATGGGATGCCTGAGTACCGTAGGTGTAGGAGGATAGCTGCGGGTATGGTATCCACTTCGATTAGATTGGATTTAATGGAAATGACTTACCTAAGTTCATCATGCCACACACACTAAAAAAGTACATGCATTTTTTGACCATTTCAGAAGGCCACAATGTACAAACCAGAATTGGGCAGGATACAGGCCATTTTCGTAGGGCAGCAACTTCAACTGGGGC
>JALLPC010001093.1:0-10409 GCA_036940045.1 Stephanocyclus meneghinianus | reverse complement strand
CTCTCATGGGAGCCCAAGCAGCATCAGATTACTTCGATGAGCAACACATCTATCGAAACCCGGCAGCACGTGTCTCGCCCACTCATGAGCATGAGAAGTCGAACGCTGATTTCTTGGGAGTAGTCGATAGTCTCGATCTTTTCAATGATGATTTCATTTCAAATGTAGCAGAGCGAGACATGAACCGGCTACACAGAGAGGAAATTCAAGTCGGTCACCATTATTATGCTATTTGTTCTCATCTGAACAAACCTCCTGACTTCAACGATCCGAAGGAATGCATCGTCCTTGATGACTGCACCAGGAAGGTACTCTCCAAGGGACCATTGATGCGTGCCCGCCTCATTGAAATCATGCATTCTCACATCAATGCCAATTGGTGGAAGGGTGACACAAGCTCTGTCACCGTACCCTTCTCGAATGGCACAAAGAGCCAGGGACTGATCGACAAAGAAGAAGAGGCGGAGCACGTTGTTGCTCTCCTTGTTGCTATGTATGACTTGCAAGAGTGGCGCACCCTGTCCTCGGCTGGTAATGTCTTTGAGCTCGGTGATATTTTTGCAGTTGTGTGCCACGCAAATGAGATGTGGACAAGGATTAAAATCTCTCTCATGCGTGGTGGATACACCTTGTTTGGTGGGGCGAACGGTGCGCATCGTGTAGGCCTCATACAGAGTGTTGTGGATGGTTTGGTGAAATTTTACCAAGAGGTTGAGTCATCCTGTCGTTTGGATATGGCAAGATTTTGATGAGATTATTTTTTGATTCAGACGCTTATTGTTTATGCCGCCGGAATGGAAACACCAATTCTTATTGGTGATGCATATTAGACTGCAGATCTCGTGTCATGTGAAAAAGGATAAGTCTTCAAATACTATTGTAAAAAAATCATTTTCATATCACAAGCCGAGAATTATTGCCGTTAGAGTTGTTAGTTGATCGTTACTTAGTATCAGTATCAACGTTCCATCCTCTGTGCTCGTTGAAAGTGTTGGATGCAAGGCAGCGGAACTGGGGAAAATCTTCGTCACAACTCGACGCTTCAGCACAGCACCGAAATGTATCCTCCTGTTTGACGCAACATGACTACAGCAATAAGAACAAAACTATTTAGGACAATGTGTCAATGTCCATCAGCGACATACGAGTTGTTTTGTTTCATGTCTCATATGTAACTCTGGTAGTGTTATTCCAATTCAGCCAATGCACCCATCATCCACAACCATCCGGATTATTTTGGTACTAACACAACTTTCATTGAGCACAGCGATGCGAGTTCAGCAGCAATTCGTTCTTAGTAGTCGTTATCGTCACTGCTTAACAAGCAGCCTTGATCCTCACAGTCAACTTGATCACCACAAGAATGATACGAATGTATCACATTCCTAGACTCAACTTCCGACAAACGGCGTCTCAGGTCTTCAATCTCTTTGTCCTTTTCCTCGAGAAGGTCCTTCTGCTTTTCAATCAAAGTGTCCCTGTGCGCAATCTCTACTTTCAAAGCACTCAGCTCGGCTCGGATTATTTCTGCACAACTCCCTCTCTCGTGATAGACGCCAGCATTCTGAATATCACTCGTCGTGGGCCGTCGACTGCGCTCGTTCTGCGTGCAGGCCAGCACGAGCGCCGAGACCTCTGGGTACGTTCCTTGCAGCCACGGTTCCAACTCTCTGCGATGGCGGCAATTGTGAAACGCCTTCGCTCTCTCGTGCTCCGAGGTAAAGTTACTAAATAGCTCGAGCAGAATCATGCCCAGAGCAAAAATATCGACTTCGGGCCCGTAGTGAGTGTCCGTGATTTGCTCCGGTGCGGCATAGGAGGCGGTGCCGACGCCGGCGGTATGCCCGTCGTCGGAATAGTTTCTGGATGGGAAGAATTCGTTTGAGCCGGGTGATACAGGGTGGGCGTCTCTCATCATTTTCGAGAGGCCGAAATCCCCTATGCGCCAATTATCATCGTCGCCTGCGAAAATATTCTGATTCAATAAAAGTTTTACTTGCGGATGAGTATGATTATTGCGAAACATGACAGACGGCAACGTGCTCAAACTCACAGCAGGCTTGAGATCTCGGTGAATGATACCTTTTGAATGTATATGCTCTAAGCCATTGACAATTTGACGAAATATGTTGAATGCCTTCCGAGCTCTCGCTTGTCTTTCTTCTGTGTGGAAGTGAACACATCCACTGTTACGCTGCTTTATCCAATCAGCGAGCGTCATGGGATGGCAGAGCTGCATTTGAATGAAAAGACATATTTGATACCTGTACGGCGATGAAGATGTTGATGAAGGGTGATTGGTGTTGCCTTTGGCCTTCTTATTTGGAGCTGCATTCCGATGAGGACGCCTCTCTAGCTCGAGTGATCCTTGCCTGCCGTAACTATGCATTTGGGAGTGGACGTTGTGAAAGCTCTCGATGTTTGTGCCGCGGTTCTTTTTGTCTGCTTCATAAATGGTCGAATGCTTGGAGTCCCGTTGTGAACTCTGACTCTCGCCACTCTCCAAATTGTTCGTCCATTCGCTAACATCACTGTCGTCTTCATCGCCACCCGAACGTAAAGCGTGTGCTGGTTTGTCGATCGTTCGGTGCGATGGGAGATGTCCCCAGTCAATACTATGATCTTGTCCATTGCGATCAAAAGAGAACGGAGACAAGTGACGCGAGGGCGTGATTGAATTGGAAGTCCAATCAAACCCATCGCTCTTCTCCTCCACGCCGGTGCCATACAAAATGGCCTCGAGTTTCTCCACCGTATGTTCGAGTGGGTCCGATGTGTTCGTTCCCTCAACGACGTGATCAATGTCTGTGAGCAGCTTCGGCCTTCGCCTGGCAATGTCTTGCGGAATGCTGCTTCCTATATAATCGTCGTCATCGAAGTTATTCTGGTTCCTATTCTGATCGCCTGTCATCCAACTGGGCTCTACGGTATTGTACGAAATAAGAATCGAATGTTGTGAGACGACGAGTGCTCCCGGCGTCAAAGCGTGGGCAGGACCCGCATCAAAAGTTCCTCACCTAACCAACTGGTATAATAACGAACGCAATTGGGATGATCCAACTGCGCCAAACAGCGGACTTCACGAATGACGAGTGAGAGCATGTTGGCATAATATCCCGTGGTGGAAAAGGTGACGCATTTGACGGCGTAGGGTCGGTGTTCGAGTTTGTGTACGGCGTGGTAGACCGATCCGAAGGATCCTGCGGCGAGGAGGGAGATTTGATGGAAATCGCGCTGATATCTCGACAGCGAGAGGGGGTGATGTTCTACCGACCACAGGGACGACATTCTTCGTACGTTTGCGAGTTGTCGCGTGGATGTCGGGTGGATGTGGACGGGTTGTACGTTTCCATCCTTCGGGACGTGGGGAATGGCATCGAAGGACGGCGCGGAGCATTCCTTCGCGGTGGATGCCGTCGACGTTTGGGTGGACTCGGCGACGGCGGGCACGGTTCCGGCGCTCGCTGTTCCGTAGACAGCACTTTGCGTGGAGCTGTCTACGGACTCGTGTCGTTCTAAATGCTTGCGTATGGCGGTGGCTTCTTTTTGTCTGTCGGTCAATGTTTCTCCGGACGCATCGTTGTGCGCTCGTCGCAACGGCGGAGGAGGCAGATACTGCGACCACGGATGCTGGTCGGAATCGGGGCAGTACGGGACAATCGCAAGTGCGCTCGGGTTGCCGTCGCTATTTCCATTGTCCTGAAACACGCCGTGGTGAGATCGGAAGGGTTCCGATTCCACATCCCGAGATTCGTAGGCCTCGCTCGCGCCCGCCTCCTTCCGTATTCGTCCGACGGCCCCTTCTGCATCGTCCACCTTGGGCACCAATCCCAGATCAAACAAGAACTGAATCGAGTTGTAATCCAAGATCCCTCGCTCGAACAAGGCCAAGACGTGTACGACAAAGGTGCGCGGCGTGGCGTCGTGGAGTGAGCAAACCTGCGCCAGCAGCATCAACAATAGAGTTTGCCGTTCATGATGAGTCGACGACGGGTTTGGATCTTGAGCCGAGATGGCAGAGGATGCGGCGCCAGGCGGCGGTGCGATGCGGTCGGACGAATGGTCGCGGTCGGCGGGCGATGGGGCCGCGTTGGTCGGGCGAGGCGAATCGCGGCTGGAATCGTCGCCGCTGGAGTTGCTGTAGTTGCGCTCGGCTCTGGCCCTGTCCCCCATGGCTCCGCTTTAGTTCATCTCGACATGTCGATGAATGTAGGTCGAGGGGGAGAGGAAACGGCAGAGCGTCGTTGGTTTTGATTGATTGGGAGAAAAAAAATCGCGAAATCAGACGCCCGGTATTGTACAATACAGTATCGGAAGCGGTAGGGCCGCGGAGTGGGCACGGAGTGGCTGCGTTTATGGTGTGCACAATAGTGTAGACTGCCTGTTCGCGGGGCTGTCGATATTATTTTGATGTCAGGAGGAGCAGCAGAAAAAAAATCTTGCAGTGGCGACCGACTCCATGTTTTTTCTCTACATAGAAACAGTACAATACAATATACAGGAGACAGACTGCGGAAGCTAGACAAATCAACATGATAGTCATAAGCAAATCGGATATCTAATTTTATGAGTATGATTGTGTGCTCGCACACATGTATTTGTATGGCTTGGAATTTCGGTGGTTCCGGGGATTCGGGCCTAGTACTACAGTACGTAGGTGGATACCATAGTGTGGTATCATCACACCCTTGCGGGAGCTCGAAATGGAAAGGAGTGGAGAAAGAATGTGAGATTAAGCGGCGGCGGCCGCTGGTCGTGGGGAGAGGCAGTCTTGGCGGAGCATCTCGAGTACGACTAGAGGTGTAATGAACTCGCGGCGTATGTTCTGATGATGTTTGGCAGAGTGATGTTTGGTCCAGTAGTCAGCATAATTGCTGTGGCCGGGGCGCCAGTAAATTCGAAATTGTTCTTGGCATTCGCGGTCGCGTAACCAGTGGAAGCGCATGTCCATGGCCTTGGTGCGCTTGGGTTGTACTTTCCCATTGGTGACTGCTTCGGCCATGGCATTGTCGGTTTGGAGCGGTGTGGCGGGTTGTTTGTGGCCAAGTTCTATGAGTATGATGCGTATGTAGACAGCTTCACGGGCGGTAATGAACAACGCAGCCAGTTCGGCTTCAGTGGCGGACGCCATGACGTGTTTAATGATGTGGGCAATGTTGAGGATTGCCCCATTGTTGGGAGGTATATCTGCATTGGAGGAAAGAAAGAAGTGGCCGCCTGCGCGACTGCGGGCCTGTGGTTCACTGAGGTAGCTGGCGTCACTGTGTGCAGCAAGAACCATATCGCTAGCATGGTAGGTGAGAACCGCTTCTTCTTGCGTGGCCAGGTAGTCGAGGAGTTGTAGAGTTTGTGTCATGGTATCTTGTGTGGGGGCCGCAGACTGGGAGGCAATGGCACTGATTGGGCATAGGAGGGGAGAGTCGACGGCACGTCCGAGAAAGAGTAGTTTCCCACAGACTTGTTGGATGAATTTCTTGCCCTTCTTGTCCAGCAGCGGTGAAGTGGAAGGCGGTGCGGCGTATTGTTTCTTAGCGCCGTATTTGATGGGTTTGGTAGGGAAAGGAGAGTGTTGCGGTTCGTTTGGCGGCTTGTGGTGGAATTGTTTGAGCGTCTTGGCTTTGTAACCTGGCATTGACAGGTGGACTTTGCGGTTGTTGTAGTCCCAGTCCAATCGTATCCCAATGTAGCGGTTACCAGTCCAATCGGTGCTGAGGGGGTAGTAAGATTCGATTACGGATTTAAGGTGTAATGCGTGTTCCTTACCAACATACTTGACCCCAAAGTCGTCGACGACCAGCGTGAACCATATAGGTCGCCATTTGTGTGACCACAGTCCTGGCACAAGCTTGCTTTGTTGGTAGCCGTGTTTGTTAAGTCGTTTCTCGAGTAGTTCGTTGGCGATGAGTCCGGCATGCGGGAGTCCGTACATTCCAAGGACGATAATGATGTACACGCAGTCGTCGGGTTCCACGAGATCACAGAGCTTGTATTCGGTGATGATTTCTTCTGGGATGTCGGAGAGTTTCATCCTGATGTACTCTGGGCGTTTAAGTGGAGTGTTGAGGTAGAAGTTGGAAATGTCCATGGTCATGAAGCGTGCATTGGCGGTGGATATTACACTGTTGAAGAGAATCTTGGCCGCGAGCATGTCGGCTGTGGGTGTGGCAACCTCGCCTGGGTAGTTGATCCGGTCCCCTCCCACGACGAGGCGTGTGCGATTGGGTTCTTTCTTTTCAGGTCGTATGGTGCATACGAATTGACCGTACGTGATGTCATTGAGTCGGTTTTTGGGGATGTCCCGTTTTCGGATGAAGCGTATGGTGTTGGTTCCCTTTACCCTGCCGCCGACGCCGTTAGCCAAACGGCCAAATTCGTTGGCAGAGGATTTGGTCCAGTCGTCGTGGTATGCTGGGTGTCGGAGGAGCGCGCGGTAATTGAGGAGCGTGCCAGTGTCTTGGTCCAGGACCGCTAGGGCCCGGTGGACTTCTTTGTCGACCCGCTTCATGCGCTTGGATAAGATGGGAATGGGTTTGGGAATGCGTGAGACACGCGTTGCGCGGGTGTGTGTTGCTGGGGTGGCAAGGAGTTTGGCTTTGGCTGCGGTATGTGATCGAGTGTTGCGGGCAGGAGCTGAATCAGGGACAGCTGCGTGCTTCATGAGTTTGCGGCGTTTGGTTTTGGGAGTGGGGCGAGGCGCGGGGATGGCAACTGGTGCGGTCGATGTCGGGTTGGGCTGGTTGGTCATGGAGCGTGTGACGCGGTGTGTGACCGTGTCATTAGTTGGCAGCACCCTTGGAAGGCTGGTGGTGGTGCTGGTCGTGCGCACCCTTGGAACACAATCAGAGATGTTTGAGGTGGATGCGGTGATGTTGAGTAGTGCTTTGAGGTCAGCGATGTCCTTGGTCGGAGCTGTGATGCCTTTGATTGCAGCAGCACACGCCGAAACGGCCTGCATGAGTTTGTCAGTGGGGGTGAGGGAAGGGTGAGTGATGGACTTGTGTTGGAATGCCACTGTGTCGCTGAGGCGTTCACTGTTGGTGGACTTGATGTGGCATCGATGCGTGCGGTAATGCTCAGGTGATGTGCCGAGGTACCAGCCGTCGATGGAGTGGAATGCCCATGTGCCGCGCGCGTCGGACTTTTCATGCACCTGAACACTGCAGCCCATGGGTGCAAGCGGCATCTTGTTGTAGTCGAAGGGCCCATTCAAATGCGCGTAGGCGGAAACCGTTGGTGTGGCGTTGGACTGTCGGAGTAGGTTGATGGTAATCTCGGCTTGGGGAAGTAGTTTGTCCCATAGTTTCATTGGGAAGTCATCGGCGACGCCTGCGAGGATACTCAGGAAGTGAGATTTGAAGTTGCGTATAGCTACCTCTGCTGCATTCCTGCGGTGGCAGCCTGGTGGCACTAATTCGTAGGTCATTTTGTAGGTGTCAGTGATGAGTGTTTTCATGGCCGTGGAGATTTCATTGTCAAGAACGTGTTTGCGGGGAACAACGCCTGCTCGATGAAGCCTGGTGATGAGTGTTGAGTAGGCGCGGGTGAGTTCGAGGTCAGTTCGATTCTTAATGGGCTCGACGAGGATAGCGCTCGAGTCGATGTCAACCATGACCATGAGGTAATTGTTGCCTGATGAGGAGCGGTGAGGGAATTGTCCCGTTTGGTCTGAGAAAATGGTGTCACGTGTATCGTAGACGTGAGTGTATACGTCGCGTAGTTTGCGGCCGATAAGTTGGGGAGACTGGAAGGTTTCGAGAGGAATTGGTTTCGGTTTGGTGGACCTGACGTTCTTGCGGCATTGGTTGAGGTGCCCTTTTGGAGTTTCCACTGTCTCTGGGAAGTATTTCTGCACGTTGCGGGAGGTGAGCAGCGGCCATCCGATGAAGTTGCCGGCTTGGACGGCCTTGAGCCAGGTGGACTTGACGGGGTATCCACACACCGCATGCATCCATCTGATGGCTTGTTCGGTGGATGGGAGGTCGTATACGCTGTTGGCGTGTCGGAGTGTTTGTCGTGCCTTCTTGGAGGGGCGCCGCGGTTGCCACCGTCCTTTGTGTTGGGTGAGTGGGATGCGGTAACGTCCTTGAGCGTCGCGGGCACCGATGAGGAGGGGTTCGCCTTGGCAAGTGATGAGTACGTCAGTGTCTTTGTGCACAGTGACGCCGGACTGGGTGAAGATCGCGATGGTCCCATCGTCACAGGTTTTACCTACGCTCATGAGCGACTGTGGGAAATCGGCAAATGAATCGGCGAGCACAGCATTAGGGGAAAGTTGAGGAAAAGGCAATTGGCTGACGTATGTCGCCGTGCTGGTGCTGCCGTTGGCGACGCCGACCCGTCGGGTGGAGGACCGAAGAATAGGGAGCCCTGCAGCGAGGCGGTCTGTTTCGGATAGGTAGTGGCTGTCGGCGCCAGAATCAAAGGTGATTAGTGGTGTGGTGGCTTTTGAGTCGAAGTGCCGGATTTGTGGGTGGGAGGCAAAGCGGACGTGTCTGGTGGTGGATAGATTGTTCAGGGCGCGGCGTATAGTTGTTGCCAGCGCCTGTCCACGGGAGGTTTGTAGATGTTTCCTGGGATGCATTGTGTGGGCTGTGTCGATAGCCCGTCGTTGCTTGGATGTGGTGTCGGCTTTTGCCTTGGTGGTTATCTCGTCCTCTGCCCATGAGATGTGGTGGTCCAAGAGAGTAGCTTCGTTGAGGAGGCGAAGGCGTCGTGCCTGGCGTTCCAGAGCTTTGCGTTGAGCTTTGTGTTTGAAGTTGCTGGGGATTGGAGTGGGTTGGGGTAGTTTGGGTGATAGGGAGAAATGGTGATTGCTGGGTGTGGTTGAAGTGTGGGATGGGTCTGCAGCGTATTGTGGGAGAGTACTATAGTAATTGGAGACAGAGGTATAGAAAGGAGATTTGTTGTTAGATGTAAGTTTAAAGGAGTCTAGCTGTCCTTTCCGTATCCATCCTTCTGTCGAAGTATTCCCACTCGCCGGCCCACACCGTCAATCACCTTCGCTCTCACTGGGGTACCCACCCATGTCAGCTGCAAATTTGTGCCTGGGCACATACGCGATTTCCATCTCGTCGCATATCCATTTCCCACGGTATCCCTTGTATCGCTTGTTCCAGAAACATCGGTCTTCTGGAGTTTTGGGGTGCGGCTTACGGCGTGCAAATTTCTTGCAATGCTGGCAAGGGTTGGGCGGATGCCGAGAGTTGCTGCGTTGGGTTCCTCGCTGGCCACCGCGTCTGCCTCCACGTCGATTGTTGCGTTCGTTGTCGCGTCCACGGTCACGATGGCGATTGTTGTGTTTTGTGGACGAGTCGCTATCAGTTTGGACTGCGGAGGCTGCCTCGGTGTGCTCGGTGTCGGATGCATCGTGTTGCTGTTGGAGGAGTTGGGTGAGGAGGGAGACTTGATTGGAGACGGCGTTGGCGGTGCCGGTGGGAGCTGGGGCATCGTTGAGCTTGCGCACGCCGTCGGCGCCGGCGAGTTCTTTTAGCATTGCTGCTACGGTGGTGGCGTTATGGGCGTGGTTGTAGGTGAACCTGCGTCGGATGGTTTGGAGGGTTGGGCGGAATTCACGACCCCAGTCGTGACTGCTTGCAATGTCGATGTTTGCGAGGAGTACGAGGGCGAGTTGGGAGTCATCGACGGTGATGCCGTAGGCAGTCATTCGACCTGCTTTGGCGCGAAGGAGCTCCATGTTGGCGGAGACTTTCTTGCGGAAGTCAAATTCGAATTGGATGACATGGAGGAGTTGGGCGAGGACGTCGCTGGAGTTTGGGCGATCGGCGCCTTGGACGACGGCGGCAAGGACTTCTTCGAGGAGCCAGTCGTCGATGCTTCGAAGGTCGGAGCCGTCGGCATTTTTGAGGACTGCGTCGGTGACGTCCGAACCGACTTTGGCGGTGATGGCTTCGGCGGCGCCCTCTTTGGCCCCGATGACGGCCTGGTTGATGAGGTTGATTCGGTCGGCTTCGTCTTGTGCGTCGGCGCGGCTGTCGATGGCGGGAGGCACGATGGAGCTGCCTGTGGATGCTGCGGCGGCGATGGCTTTGGCGTCGTCGAGAACGGACTTCGCCGTGGCGACGGAGGTCGCTTTTATCGAAGCGATTTCGTTGGCGGCGGCGCAGAGTTTGAACATCCCGTTGCCGGGGTCTCCGGGGTTGTAGGTCTCGCGGAGGACTCGGTGGATGCCGGCGATGAATGTCGTGGCGGCGTCGTGGTCGTACTGCCCATTGTCTGTCGTTGGAAGGGTCAGTTTTTTGATGCTCGCGGCAACGTGCTCGCGAGTGGTGGATCGTGCTGTGAAGCACGCATCAGCCATGTTTGGGCTGGTTTTTGGGAGAAAAAATTAGATATCTGCGGAAGCTAGACAAATCAACATGATAGTCATAAGCAAATCGGATATCTAATTT
>JALLPC010001092.1:0-10400 GCA_036940045.1 Stephanocyclus meneghinianus | reverse complement strand
AGTCGAAACGACTAGTCCAGATCTGGACTAGTCATTATGACTAGTCCAGATCTGGCCTAGTGAACGAAATGGGGTTAATTTTATTTTTTGTTAGACCTTTCAATGTAATAGCATTTTTTTATCTTAGACAGTTCTGGGGGAGTATTGGCCAAAGCCAGTGTTGTTTGTCCTTCCCGGACAATGTTGGTCTCCGAAGGCAGTCATCTCTCCGTAATACTCCTCTCTCTCTCATCTTTCTTGTTAATCAGCGAATCGGTCGTTTTGTCGAACTCTAATCAAGTTGTATCTTCAATGCGAAATGCACGTGTGTCGCGTGCGGCGATTGCACAGATTCGCTCAACCAGCGACAAAATCTCAAATTTAATCAACATTGCAAAATGTGCAGGCTGGGCGAAGCATTCTGGGGCAGATATGTTATTTTTACCGGAATGTTTGGGGTTTATGGGAGACAACGCCGCTCACACGTTAGAAGAAGCAGATCCAGCAATACATCTTTGCGAACGGGAGCCGAGAAATGATGAACTCCTACAAAATCCATTTCGCCAGACTGTGTCTGATGTGATCATTTCTCATGCCAATGGCACCCCATTCGAAATCCCAAAGATAGAACATAATCAACGTCTGCCCTCAATTGTGAAAGGTCTGCAGTTCATAGCGCGTGAAAGTGGAATGTGGATATCAGGTGGAGGAGTTCATACTCGTGTGCCTCAATCATCCTCATCTACAGAGGAGCCAAAGATTTACAACACCCACGTCATTATTGACGACAAAGGCCGAGTCAAAAGATACTACCATAAAATTCATTTGTTTGATGTGTCAATACCGAACAAAGTGAATTTAATGGAAAGCAAGACAACTGAACCAGGAACAAAATTGGAAGTCTGTGATTCTCCAGTGGGAAAACTTGGTCTTTCGATTTGTTACGATATGAGATTCAGTGAAATGTATGTTGATTTAGTGAAAATGGGGGCCCAGATACTTTTGGCCCCGTCCGCTTTTACAGTACCTACAGGAAGAGCGCACTGGCATACTTTACTAAGAGGTGAGGCCGTTGCTCAGTAATATGTGATGCGTTGATGAATCATGGTCCGTTATCTAACGTGGCCTAATGGCTTATTTTACACAGCCCGGGCAATAGAAAGTCAGTGTTACATGATAGCGGCCGCCCAAGTTGGGAAGCACAATGAAAAAAGAGAGAGCTATGGCCATTCACTAATCTATGATCCATGGGGTGAATTACTTGCGGATGCTGGGGGCTATGACAGTGTTGGTACCGCAGGAGTCTTAGCAATGCCTGGATATGATGATTCTCCGGTTCTCGTTCCAGGTATTGTAGTGTGTGATATTGACCTAGATAAAATTGACTCGGTCAGAGAGAGTATGCCGATTCATGTACATAGGGCAAATTCAAAGTACACACTTTAGTTGTGTAATGAGATAAAATGGATCTACACTAATGACCTAAAAAAATGATAATACAACCATTTTTACAGTTCTCAGGCATGCCAATCTTGAAGAGTTGGATACATTTCTGATCAAAAAGCATGTTGCGGCCCACTCAAGATTTGGCGAACAATATTGCGAGAATACTCAGTTATGTGACAGTGCACCGCCACCTCACCACTCTCTGTTATGGAATGAACCCAGCCTTCATTGTTTTTGAGCCTAAACCAAGTTACTTGGTCTCCTGACGCAGTCACCTTTTCTGTCACATGGAACTCTTCATGGGCTAGAATGACTTTACCTGTAAGGTCTGCACGAAAAGAGGGCCCCAACCTTATATTGATGTTTTGTATTGCACTGCAGCGCCAGCATTCACGATTACGCTCAACGGATGGGGGCGCAGAACATTCTTCAAGAAATAACTCATCAGAGTCATGAACCATAACCCACTCCCCTGGAAACGTAAGGGGTTGTAGAGACGAATATCGAGACAACATGTTCGTCGAAGAAGCATCCGCACCCAAGTTTTGGTTCATGCGATATAACCTGGCGAAGCATTCTGCACGAGATGTATCATTCGATTCAGATTGGTAATGAAAGATTGTCAGAACTTCGGATGATCTAAGGAATTCGCCGCATTCAAAGCGAAACGAATGTCCGCAGTCAGAGGTAATAAAAGGTGCTTGAGATGATGGCCCATGTCTCACGTCAATACCATTGCGTGACTGAACCTGTTGAAGGGAGCAGACGATAAAAATGCCATCAAGTCATCAGGTTTATTCTCTGCGGTGATATTAAGGAAACAAGTTTAACTTACTCTAAACCAGAATGACCCAAACCGGACTTCCGGCGAGTCGACTTCAACTGCGAATGCAGTCCCTCCAACACGCAGAGGAATCCACCCTTGACCATTGTACAACCGAACAAAACGTTTCTCGGTGACTTCGGAGGCTGAACTGTCAGAGTAATCGACAGGGACAACCATACCGCATGGTATTACGGGAACGGTGGGTTGAGGCGGACTACGAGATTGAACTATGGATGTCTGCTGGTTCGGTCTAACTCTGTTGTTCGCTGCAGGGACAGTCGTATCACTGGAAGATGCCGTTACTTTTTGCTTTGTTGGAGTCACTTTACTCCAAACAGATTCAAAAAACGAACTGCCTACTACTGATGCAACTTCTGAGTCGTGACTTGAGGAGGACGGCTTGATGCCAATAGCTTTCTCTCCCGGGGGAACGTACTTTGGGGGTGTAACGTCTGACTTTTTGTTAGTGGTGCGGTGAGCATGTTCAGAAGGTGGAAGCAAAACTTTTATCCCATTGGGAGCAACAACCCTTAACCAAATCACAGACTGATCATTCTGTTTCAGGTTGGTTGATGATAGACTAGTTCTGTCTGGCGGAGTAAGTCGATTTAAGGCAGGAACATGCTTTTGTATTGTGGCATCGCCAATTTCTTCATACGCCACTATCTCATGCTCATCAACTGAACCTCCTCGAAAGTTTTGATATTGTGCTACAAGGTCGTGATAGTGCGGTACAATGACCCATCCACTGCCGTCAGCCAGTTTGATCAGGCCCTGCCCATTGGTGTAGAGACTGACAGCATCAGTGGTTTCCATTCTTTGAGATGCTTCAAAAAATTGTCCTCTTGCTAAAAATCGTATTCGTTGGTTTTTTTTATTCCCTACTAGAGATGACGGTGAGCTTTCAGCAGAAGTCGATCCTATCATTGCATTTGTTCGCGCAAAAGGGGATATGCCCGCAGGTGACTGGTTTCGTGTTTTATTCTGCTCATGAGAAGGAGTGTGGATCAAGTTTGAAACCTACAATGGTGCAGGAAAGTGAATGCAATAAGTTGGACATCAAGTTAATACAGACAAGAATGGCAGTATTTGAGCTCCATAGACAAACCTGAAAGTGTGGAGCATCAAGAATTTTCAACCCTAATGGAGCCAGGACACGCATCAGATAGAAAGTTTCAATAGAATTGGCAGATTTTGAATCCACTATAGAATCACCACCAGATGAGACTATAGTCCCACCTCCGTAACCAGTCACTGATGACTCTGTATCAAACGATTCCCCAACAGCTTGCCGACTTTCCTGCAACATGATTGGCACAGTGAACGCTTCTCGACGACGCCGATTTGTACGTTTACGTTGGGCGTTGACAGCAGGAGGTGTGGCTACTGAAGATGCCGTTAATGATCGATAGAACGAAGAGTTCGACTTGGAATGTAGCGACGAGCTCAGGGAAGAACAATCATGACTATTCGACATTGATATATTCGCAATTCCTGGGTCATCAGTCACATTTTGCATCAGGTATGATACACGCAGTCTTTTGGAATCTCCATCTACATCCTCCACTCTTCTATCGGCAACCCAACCCCTTCTATGACTTAATCGAAGAAACTTAACTTCTCCAGCGTCAGCATCGTCAACGAGAATGTCGGCTGCCTCATTGTCGCTTATTGAATCCGATACTGGCAGCGAAACACGAAACGATACGTCGTGCACTGTGCCAGGAAGCAATGCGAATCTCATCGAGGGCGCATGAAAATCAGGTCCTGACAAAACCCTGACGGGCGACGTGGCACGGACACGATAAACAAAGGGACCAGACTCGTAGGACGGTCCTACAGAGCCAGGTTTTGACGGCGTAATATATTCTGCAATGGTTCTTCCAAAACGGTCACCGAGCAGGAGGAATCCGTAATGCCGTGTTGTATTACTTTTCCGGGAAGCAGGGACCGAAGGATCAGAAGCAAGACACTCATTGTCATGGGCAATAGTATAACCACCTGTCAAAATCGATTCAACTCGAATGGCCCGGATGCACTTTTTTTCTGAATCTAATTTTTCAGTGCTGTTCACAGTCTCACAATTATCTTGTGTCTCTAATTCAGCAATAGGTATTGTAATTTCAGGCGAGGAAGTGGCCACAACCTCACCATAACCAAGATACACACCACTTGTTGACTCATTCGTTTTGTTGTTGCCTGATTCTGTATTAGTTTCCGCGATTGTCTGGATTGCCGTTGCTGCGCTCTTAAGCTGAGATGTATCAGGTTTCTCTTGTTCGGTGTTCCATTCGGACAGTAACGAAACCACGCCGGGATATACTACGCGATAATACCTCAGTTCCATTTGCTTTGCGGCTGTCTTCAAAATACCATTTTTCCAACTATGCCTCGATATTTCTGAGGGTAATGAATTGATTTGCTTTTGGTTTGGATTCTTTGATAAGGATAATTGTTCGTTTCTCTCGACTTGATGATTCAGAGGACCTCTCGCAGGGATGCCATCGTCATCCGTTGTGTCATTTTCATCGTGTTCTTCTTTCAACTGTCTACACCCGACAACTCTATGATTTTTTGCCTTTTCGCAATTGATAGTATCACCAGCATGAATATTGTTAAATCGTTTGACCCGATCGCTCACTTTTCCCCTCATGGCTTCGGCCACCTCCCCTTCGTGGACATCGCGGACGGGACTCAATCGCAAACGACGAAATCCACTCCCGATGGAAGCGGTGGTGGCATCCGTCGTGACCGTACTGGCACCGCTGCATCCGCTCGTGTCGTTCTTTTTTTGTGGTTGAAATTTGTCCAGGGATGACGAGAGGGATTTGTTGTGCGAAGTTGGAATCGTATTGGATTTGGCACCATTCTGCATCAGTGGAGTGCCAGATCCAATCGACGAAGGGGATGTGGTTGGAGATGTGGGAGTTCCCAATTGCGACGAAGGAGAGATGGGCGATCCCGCGAGACTTGTTGGTTCATCGGCATTTGTTTGCCCAGCGCGACGTCCGAGGGAAGGATTTTCGAGGGTGTTATTTTGAGCACGTGCGCGTGCCGCCGCCTGGAGAAGTCTTCTCTGTCGTGGACTGAGTCCATGTCGACGGTATAGCGAGGAGGAAGCGGTGGAGGATGGTCCGTTGGGAGAGGTGGGCGTTGTGGGGAGGTCGGTCATGGTTCAAAGGGTGTCCTCGGAACGGCAATGAATATTAATGGAATCGTTTGGATATCAATGAATGACGCCTTCAATCCGACGCTTTGCATGTTCGTAGAAGTCGGGCATTGGTTGGTGTCGTAACGGAGCGCGAGAGACGCTGCATTTTATGATTCCTCTCTCTCGAGTGGCTGGACCAGGGCTCGCGCTCATGGTGTGCGTGAAGTGTTATGGTACATGGTGTGCATGTGGCGAGATGAAAAAAATTATGAGCCCACGATTTAAAACTCACGGCTTCGTGGGCTTTTTGGCGATATTGTATATTCGCCAATAATCGCCAACCGGTTTATTTCCGGTAGAAGCTTCGAATTAGGCAGGATTTGTGCGTGGGCTTCTCGAATTGAAGTCACCCATCTGAGATCCACAAAGAAGAAGGGAATCCGCGGGGAAAATGGCTTCAAGTTAAAAATAAAATCATGTCAAGGTCTCAGAGCTCAGGCTGTCTGAGGCCTGTCACCACGGCCAGAAGATACAAGAGATGTCAAGATGCTGTTGTGAGTGCAAGATTTTCGTTGTTCCGTGGAAGGTAGGCTAGGACATGCTGTGGATCGGTAGTTTGAATTGCATCATTATCTGACAATTTTATCAATCCCTCGCTCCATGGAACTTTCTTAGAAGGGACGCCCGCTTCGACCATTCAACGCTGACGAAACGATAGTCACTTGAGCTTCTGCTTCCGTTTTTCAAAATGAAAAAAACCGTCAGCTGGTCTTCCGAAACACTCCAACGAGACCGCGAACTCGCCAAAGCCCTCACCCAAATCGATCCCAACTACGCCGGCGGCACCGCCAACGACGGCGCAACGAAGCAAATGACGAAATCCCAATCGGCCAGCATCTCCGAAACAGAAAAGCCCACTTCGCCGGCAGTCCAATCCCGAATTCAACAAATGATCGCCATGCAAAAGGCTCAGAACGCGACGATGCGTCAGCTCATGTCCACGGGATGCGGGGGATTGGGAAGCGCCAGTCCAAGCGGGTTACGTGATTTGGTCAAGGCGAGTGGCGCGGCGCCGTTGCCGGTGCCGTTGGAAGTGAGGGGCGTCGCGGAGAGAGAGGCGGGAGATGCATCGATTCACAAGCAAATGGCTCCCGTGTCGATCAAGATGGAGCCCATCAAGCCTCCGGCTGTTGATCGCACGAGTGAAGTGGCAGGAAACGGTGGCATTCACTATCAAGGGTCGCATAAGACGATTCGTTCCAATAACTCGGCATTCCATGACACTTCCAACCCTGGACTCTTGCCACCCGGGGCTCCACCAACAAATCCCTACGGATCCAACAACGCGCAACCCACTCGCCCCTCCTCCAAGATATCAAGTCTGTCCACCCCTCCCCACCTCAATCCCAAAATACCCCTCTTCCCATCCGATTCCTCCTCCTGCGACTCGCCCGTCTCATACAACTCCGTACTCGACCACAATTCCACGCCCGCCACGGTACGCGAACGAAAGCGCATGCAACAGCAATTGCAAACCATCGCGTCTCAGGAACAAATCATGGCGGAGCAGTATGGAGACGACGAGGGGGGAGGAACTTCGTCGACGCCCAAGACGGACCAACAAATCGGACCTCAGGGTGCGGTGGAAGAATTTGATTGGGAGAGCATCGGAGTGACGAGGAGTCAGGAATGCGTTCCGTTGATGCCGTATACTAATAGCAATGCGGATTATCAAACGCAGGTGCATGGTTACGGAGCGACGGCGATGACCACGACGACAATGGAATACAGTGAACCCAGGTCTCCCACTGGAATGGTTCACAATACTAAACGACTGGACTCGAGGGCAACTGAGAGCGAGCGCTTATTTTCCTCGCTGTCACATCGGCCGACGGAATTGCAACACCATAATGCCCCTCCGTTGACGGTATCTCACACTCAGCATCACTTTCACTACGGCGGCAGTGGAAGTGTCGGTGAGCCGCCTGCCTCGGTTAACGTGCACTCGGAATTCGATTATCACAGTGCCTATCATGGAGGGGAGGGAATTAATCATGGTGCATTCCATGTGCCTCATCAAATACGGTCTCAGCATCGTATACATCGTCGGAGGGGCATTTACTGGAAGATATTGTGTTATCCATGCCATTGTCTCCTTGGAAACGAACAGTTCGGTCGAGCGTTTTGCTTCGGTGCAATAGATGGGATGCTCACCGGTGCTGGAATCTTATTCGCGTGCATAGGTTTAGGACTTTTGCCTCATAGAGCTAGAGTTATTGACTCGGTAAATGACACTCAAGAATCGATGCATACAGAATGGATACTCATTGCACTCACTCTGGCGGCTTGTTTCTCGGATGGAATTTGTATGGCGGTTGGTCACGTTTGGTCTACTCGTTTGGTCGCTGGAGCGTCCTATGAAGAACGCAAAGAAGAATTGCGTCATTTTGAGACCAGCCGATCTGAGGCAAAGGCTCGGTTGGTAGACTCTTTACTGTCCAAAGGGATGCTCAAGATTGATGCCATGAGTTTAGCAGATACATTGGAAGGTTACCCTGAACTGTTTGTCAGTACATTGCTCGGCGAAGGGATTTGCGGTCATGGAAACAATACTGTCCACGGAATGAGTGGGATGGGCAGCGGAGGTGGAGGTGGCGGTAGTTTGATTCGAGTCCCCAGTGGCGGTGCCACAATATCTTCACAACGGGAGGATATTCCCCGTCATCACCCTCTGAGCAATGTATGGGACATTCCTCCGCCTTCGTATGGGCCGGGCGAAATGCATCATGGGCTGAAGTATGAATCATACAGCGATTTCAGTGATTATCAACAAGATCCTGATCTTAGGACATTCACTGAGACTGTTTCAGACAGTAGGTTGGAAGGGTTTTTCATGATGCTAAGTTTTGGTTCATTCTCCGTCATTCCGATTGTGATATACTCCTTCCTTCCGCTTGTTGTGAATTATATTGTTCTATCTGCTGGAGGTCCAAGTGATGTTATGCATTATAAGCGTCACTCTCGGTATTCCATGTCGATTACAATTTTTCTGACTATGATAATCATGTTTTTGCTAGGAGCCTGGAAAAGGTAAGATAATATGTTACGTTTAGTCCAGTGTGACATCTTGCTAACATGCCTCTCAAATTGGACACTCTGGCACGTCATAGTCGCTTTTATTCATCGCACTGGTGTTTATTTGCAATGGAAACTGTTGGGATATTGTTTATTTGTATAGCAACTGCATACTCCGTGGGTTGGGGGTGTGGGATTCTGATCAATACTAGTTCTAGTGAAAGTTAGAGATTTGGCTGTTTTTACAATTGTGCGTGTTTTGGAACAAGAGTTGGATGGTACCTCTTCGGCTTTGCAAACGACACGGAATAAGTGCTAAAACTATGCTAAGAGTGATTATGATATTTAGGAGTAACGCTTATTTGGCACACATACCTCCGGGACATCATTACAATCGGACGAGAACTAAATTTAATCAGCCTACAAAAGGAAAATCAGTGACCCAATTGTAGTCCGCTTCATCGGGGACATTTCCCTCTTCGCTTGGCAACATCATTTGTTGAGGCAGCGCAGGAATATGCAAAGAAGATCGAGATGTTTTACTTTCAATCTCCAAAAATCCTATCGAGATCAATTTGTCTGCCTTGGCTTGATCGATGGTGGACGCCTTGCCCTCGAGAAAGTTCTTAAACTGAACGCGTTGATAGACCGACCAGTTCCCTAACTTCGGATGATTACGGGGTATATTGCAATGTCCGTGTTCTTGTTTGAATTGCACCAAATCCTATTCGTCAAATACGTGTTGAGATGACATATAACAACAGAATCAGAAACACATGAAAGAGTCCACGAATTTTTCACGTACTTCAAAATGCTGTTCCCAAGGGATGTGATCTGGTCGTAACCTAAACTGAAGGCACAATATAAATAGGCTGCAGTTCCAACACTTGAATGGGTGAAAAAGAAAAATGAATGCAACGAAAAGGATATCTTACGGCAAATCCAACTGCATTCAGCTTATTGATTCTCTCTCTATTGATTTGGGATTTCTTCTTCTTGATGAACTTGGAGTATTCATACCGTTGCTTCCTCACCCAACAGCTCAGCGGTTCATTGGACTTGGGTACATTTGCATGTCCATGGTTTCGTATGTAATCCAAGAGCTTTTGATACTTTGCATTCCATGCCTCTTCGTTCGATGAGCGTGTGTTGTAGTTCCATGTAAAGCCTATTTCGTCGAGTTTGTCGATTCGTTCCTTTGGCATGTCTTGGAGATTGAATCTCTGATTGAGAACCCATATGCCCAGGTGTGGATAGTCAATTGGAACGTCTGTGTGACCGTGTTGAAGTTTGAATTGCTTGAGTTCTTCCAGCCTCTGCTCCCATTTATTAGGGGGGTCTAACAGCCCAACGTCTTTCAGACGTTCGTATCGCGCCACGGTGAGCGGGCTGGGTCTTCGCTGTTCGTAGAGTTTGCAGAAGGCGCGTTGTTTTCCGACCCAGCTGTCCAGGTCGCGATTCGCAGTTCCTTGGGAAGTATTGCAATGACCGTGATCCTTCTTGAACGTTGTGAGAGTTTCCATCTGTTCGTTCCATCGTTTTTCGATCAAAGTCTCGATGCAGATGGAGGTGAGGGAATCGAGAATGCAACATAGGGCGGGATGGTTTAGAGGTATAACGAGACTGCCGTTTTGTTTCGCGAATGTCTTTAGTTCTGCAAAGACTTCTCGGAATGACACTGAGCCGCATTCGTAGCCTGTTCCGTCGTTCATTGTTGATGAGTCTGAAATTGGAGAATGTAAGAGATTGAACAAATAGTGAGTGGGCAATCTGAAGGAATGCCCACAAAAGAAAACAGGGCTCGCCCACTCATCAGTCGAAGCCATACAAATAGACATCATAAAATGGACCGACATCGTAGTTTTAGGGTACATACCATATATATATATACATAACAAAATAGTAGTAGGACAACAGAATTCC
>JALLPC010001091.1:0-10416 GCA_036940045.1 Stephanocyclus meneghinianus | reverse complement strand
TGCCAAGTTTCATGAGAGTTGGCTGAAAAAATTATTTTGGCCCTTTCATCAGTGCGCCCCCTACAGAGAGGAGCAGTTTGAAGAAATCAAAACTACCTCCTTGACCAAAGTTAGATTAGATTCAGACTTCTCTGATGTGAGGTTCAATGGGCAGTTCAATCCAACAATGCCTGCCGTTGACACAACATCCAACTGTCAATTCTGTTGCTTCAAATTCACAAACTATTTGAATTCAGAACAGAGACAGACGATCAAGTGGATGCACAATCACCGCACTAGCATTTCTAGATGCCTCGCAATGTGAATTTGTGCTGAGGTTGCAATTTGGAATGGCATGGGTACGACTATACCAGGTTGGCAAGAATGTTGATGTCACAGGAGAATGGGGATAAGAGGGGGTAATCATATGATTTTTGTTAATAAAATTTACATGGTATCTTAAAACATCAAATTCCACCAGAAAGGTAGTACTTGTCTGAACACTATCTAATTGATGCACACTGTAAGTAAAATTACCCATCAGACAAATTTTCTTTGGAAAGCACTGTATCCAGTTTTTTTTCTTCCAGATAAGCGAGGTACCAGTAGGTAGTATACTGGTAGTATGGTACCATAGGTATTAACCACTCTTTTTCACAATTTACCCTGTGCGTTTCGAAGGCGTCACGATGAGCGATGAAAGCAAAACGCCATCTTCGAAAGGCGTCTTTGATGAAATCTCGTGTTCACCATGCGAACTAGCCCTCGATTACGATAAAGAAGAACCGGTCGATAATTCGGCCCGGTGTTTCTTCCAGAAAATTTGGCAAAATCAACCAGCAATTTACCATACAACTGGACAACGAGATAAGAGCGAAAGTGATCGTTTACAAGAATTAAATATAGGCTGGGGCGATGTTGCTGATTTGTTAGATAGATGTCGACAAAGCTCTTCGCCAGTGAGCGATTCTGATGTCACGCCGCCACCGCTGTTTTTCCAACAAGGCCGGCCCATCAGAGATCCACAAAGCCTATATTCTTCAAACCCCTATGCCGCTTATTTGGATGCCTGCTCGATCATTGTAAATCATGCTGATTTTCACTCTTCGCCTGTTGCAAAATTATGCAATAACTTGCAGAAAACTTTTCCTCATGTGTATGCAAATGCCTATCTGACCCCGCCAAATGGGCACGCCGTTGGAGCTCACGCGGATGATAGAGATGTACTGGTTGTTCAGATTTTGGGACAGAAGACATGGAGAGTGTACAAGAATGTACCAGTGGAATTTCCATTCGAGAAAGAACAAGTTGGTAAAAATGGACGTGAAGTGCCATCATCTGTTCTCACAGGAGACTTGTGCTTTGGACGAGAAATAGAACTTTATCCGGGCGATGTCCTTTACATGCCGCGTGGGTTTGTGCACGAAGCTACAACAGAAACACATCGAAATCGCTCCTCGCCTAGTTTCCATCTAACATTTGCGATTGCCACACATGATTGGTGCCTTTCGGTAGTGCTTTCTGATACTATTCGACAAACGCTTAATAATGTGACCAAGTTTAGAAAAGCTTTGCCTATTGGGCCCTCTGTGGAATACTGCACATCTTCTGAAGATTCTTTGATGCAAGGTCCAACGTTTCTTAAGCAACAGCTTGACGAGGCTATGAATGCAATTCAGAGCCAGGTGACAAGCGAATTGCTAGAAAAAAACTTACGAGCAAAATATTACATGCACAACTTTCACGCAGATGAGCATAGAAGCAAAATAATTTCAATATCCGAGACCAACAAACGAAAACGTTGTGATGAAATTGTTGGATTCGATGCATCCCTGCAGCTCTCCCTTGACAGCATGGTTCGAGTAAGTACTCCTGATGAACGGAATAGTGTTGTACTGGAGGAGGGGCAGCTGCGCGGGTTAACTGTACGTCAGGAAACGTGCTCTATCTTGATGACTATCCTGGCAGTGTTCAAGAAAGACCCGTCACTTCGAAAAAAGGTGAAGGATTTGCGGGGCGTGATTGAGGATGACTCTACCTTAGACAGAACTAATCTTGACATGATATGTGATTTTACATTGCTGTGTTTCGCTCGTTGTTGCGTAGAATTCGGAGCTATGGCTGTAGTTAGCTTCTAAATATATTCATACACAACTTAATGTACAAATAATGACAGTTCTTGAGCACAGTTTAGACATATCGAACAACCGGGCTGTAAAATAGCAATCCAATCAAACAACACGAAATCAACGTCCCGTATGAATATATAAACGCCTTCTTATCAAAATATGGATTCTTGTCAGTGATCTCCACCACTTCCTTTACCATGGATGATACTGTAGATAAGCATCCGGCGAATCCGAGAGATATTGCCTTTAGTGAATGCAACGTCCAAGAGGATGTGTTTAATACCGGACTGGTGACAACGGCACTGATGACAGCCGACATTGCACTCGCAAGAAAATTGCTTATAAAGGTCCCCACGGGAACCCATTGATTCCATTTGCCATTGAGTTTGGAGAGCTTCCACCTTATAACCGTGCCAAATGGTCCAAATAGACAAGAAATCCACAATTGACGATAATATTCTATTCCCCAATAAAAATCTCCAAGGATGTAGAGAACGAACAGGGTAGTTGCCAGAAAAGATGGAATAATTCGTGCATTCCATAGATGTCGTCCTTTCAGTTTCGTTGTTTCTGCGATAGGCGAATTACTAGTATTTTCTGCGATGATGTTTACGCTCCGAAAAATATGTGGATTGTTCTTTAAATGAAACCAAGCAGCCAATGTCCTTCCCGCTCTAAAAGAACCAATAGATGCTTGCATCCCCAAGATGTACCCAAATAGTGCAGCAATTACCTGACTTCCTAGATCGGTCCCAGTCCCATCCATCATCCACACCATTTGCGCATTCCACGACGAAAGCGTGGTTATTGTTCCACACAAAGCAGTCTTGATACCTAAATGCAACCCATCCTCGCTCTGAAGTGGATGATCGTGCGTCAACAAAGGCAACACCGGCCAATCGGTCGAGTGCCCCGTCACAAACCCCATAATCAAGGATCCAAACATATTCGCTGGTAAATCAATGAACAGAGCGCCCCCATATTGATCAGTCCTACCCGAGGTAGTAACGCACACGTGTCTCGAGAATGGCGTCATCCAATCGTTGACTGGTGCAATGGCGTCGGCATCGCAGTCGCCGCCGAAGAAACGTCCCATGAAAGCACGAATGGTGATGCCAAATATCGAGAAAGTGGATAGGTAAAATATGTGGAGCCAGTTCCACTTGTGCACGTGGTGGATCGGTATCTTGTTTCTCGAAGAATCGTCAACGGCAGAAGGAGCATGGATGAGATCTTTGTTTGTGTTGTTGGTCGAATAGTCACAACGGCCGATTTCCGTGGTGTCTGAGGTGACGTTGAGAGTTTNCACAACGGCCGATTTCCGTGGTGTCTGAGGAGACGTTGAGATTTTTATGTCCTTGGTCTTCGTTGTCGTCGTTCTCCATGGAGCTCAAGCGACTTGATGTAAGGGTTGCAAGGATGTTGGAGGTCCTTTCAGGTTGACGTTATGGTAGGAGGTGTTGGCGGGCGACTCGGGTTGGTGTTGTTGCACTGTTGGTATCGTACAAATGGCGTTAAGAAAGTTTTATCTCTAAAATTAATACACAGAGCCCGAGTATGTCAGGAACTAAAAAGCAAAAAGTATCGGAACAGGTTAATTTTCGAACCATGATCTTCTCGCGAATTCGCAACCACCCAAACATCATAACATACTCTCGACGCAAAACTGACACCAAAAGCCTATGGAACCGCATGAATCATCAATTCGGTACCACATTATAGGCATGGACAGAGCGCATCTGCACTCTTCATCAAAACCATTGGCATCATCATCGGCAGCAGCAGCAACAGAACCATGACAGAAAAATCCAAACCCTCCAGCGGAAGCGGAGGAGGAGGCGGTTTCCAATCCCTCAATCTCTCCCCGCCCATCTACGCAGGCATCAAAAAACTCGGTTACCGCAATCCCACGCCGGTACAACGCAAATCGCTCCCCGTTCTTCTTACTGGAGTCGATGCCGTGGTCATGGCGCGAACCGGAAGCGGAAAGACCGTGGCCTTTTTGGTTCCCGTTTTGGAGCGATTGCTGGCGGCCCGAGGCGGCGAAAGTGCGAACAGGGACGCGTCCAAATCGGCCTTCTGTGTGATTTTGTCGCCCACGAGAGAATTGTCCCTGCAAACTCTCAAGGTGTTGAGGACCTTGGGCCAATGTTGTTCGAGCGGTGGGCACAACTTCAAATTTATCGGGGTCAATGGCGGCGAATCCATGGAGAAGCAGTTTGCGTTGCTGTCGAGCCATCCCGATATTATCGTCGCCACGCCCGGCCGTTTGTCCCATCATTTGAGTGAGATACCGGACTTTCATTTGCGGCATTGTGAAATCGTCGTCTTTGATGAGGCAGACCGCTTGTTTGAGATGGGCTTTGCAATGCAGCTTCGGCAAATATGTTCGTCCATGCCGGAACATCGGCAAACGATGCTGTTTTCGGCCACCATGCCCAAGGCATTGATGGAGTTTACGAAGACAGGGATGATGCAGGATCCGACTGTTGTGCGATTGGATAGTGAAGTGCAAGTGAGTGAAGAGTTGCGTATAGGATTTATCACGTGCAGGAGTGAGGAGAAGGATGCAGTGCTGTTGCATTTGGTGCGAGATGTCTTACCTTTGATGAAAGGTGGGGCAGATACACACGAGGAACATGACGAGGAACCAGAGCACGAAGCGGGGAAGAAATCCAACAGGCAAAAGAAACTAAAACACGTGGGAAAGCATTCAAAACGAGGTTTGACTCTTATCTTTGCGGCAACGCGTCATCACGTTGAATACCTAACTTTGCTACTCAAAACGTCGGGATTGGCCGCCACGCAAATCTATGGCAACATGGACAATACGGCTCGACAGCACAATCTCAACTCTTTTCAAAATGGAAGCTGTCCAATTCTGGTGGTCACCGACGTCGCCGCCCGTGGTATTGATATACCATTGATAGATCACGTCATTCATTATGCGTTTCCGCCGTCAGCGAAGCTGTTTGTCCATCGAAGCGGACGTGCTGCTAGGGCAGGCAGAATTGGATATTGTTGGGGCATCGTCGATCCCGATGAATTACCATATATGGTTGATCTTCATTTGTTTCTGGGTAGGCGGCTGAGCACGGGGTATCAGAGAAATGAGACCCGTCTAGATGACAGCACTCACGAAGTAGAGGACGATGAGGCTGAACGAGAAGGGCAAAACGAGAATGATGACGAAATGGTCTATACGTTGGAGGAGATGACGCCAGACATGGTTCATTATGGGTCCGTTCCCGAAATGGTGCTAGTAGAGGAAGTTGAAAATGTGAGGAGGCTGGTTGACTCGGAATTGGCTGGATCACATGATGCAGAGTTATTACGAAATATGGCGAGAGTTTGTAACAATGGTGAGAGATCAATTTAGTGATATCAAATCTATATCAACATCGAGCGTTTTTATTCATGATATTAAAAATGTTTCGCCATATTTCAAACAACATATAGCTATGAAGCAATACCGAAGATCACGGCCAGAGGCAAGCAGAGAGGGAGTTCGTCGTGCCAAAGCGTTACTCGAAGGGGACAAAGAGGCCACTGGAAGAAGAATACTACAATCTCGGGGTGGGATACCAAGCCATCCATTGTTAAGAGGAATCGAAATTGAGAAGCTCAAATCTTCAATTGGTAAACAATTCGATAATGCAGACCAGCATGTGACAACATCTACGCGCCAGCATCAGGAAGAAGTTGCAAAGAAAAAAATGTCCGATCTCAAAAAACGTCAAGAGTTCCTCGTTGCTATGGCGAATTTCCGACCAAAGGAAACTGTTTTTGAGGCGTTCGCCTCTGGCGGCGGAAAAGATCTCATATACTCCAGTCAAGTCGACAAATGCACAAGTGGGGGTGCAGCAGCATTAGTGGCGATGAAAAGTATGAGACGCCAAATGAAACTTGCGCGGGACAAGGGAAATGCACTGGTTATAGCGGGGAGCAAGACAGCACAGATATTGAACGGGGAGATGGTTGCAGAAAACGAAGATGGACCATTGACCGTCATTAGTGAAAGTGAAATCGTAGAAGATGATAATGGTGATGTTCAAGCAATGACATGCAATCTTCCACCTGCGCCTTCTGGCCCAAGTGCTCCAGAAGGTAAGCGACGTCTCTCAAAGGCAGAACGAAGGAAGATGAAAAGGGACCCAAATTACAAACCTGATCAGTCTTCAAGTTCTGCTAAAGCGATTACAGAAAACTCTCAAGACTTGTTGAGATCCGTTGAATCCAAGAGGACCAAGAAAAAACGCGGTGCTGATTTTCGAGATAACCTACATTTTATTGAAAATGACTTCACGCCAGACACTGCCGCCGCAGCAAGAGACCGTCAAATTGAGGCAGCAATGCAACCATCTGCGTCAAACAATAATAAAGGCTCAACTTCCCTTGCTCACCGCATTGAAGAAAATATGCTCGATATTGTGGGAGACGAAAATGTTGATCTAGTGAAACGCCA
The DNA here is from genome assembly GCA_036940045.1 of Stephanocyclus meneghinianus. Taxonomy (NCBI): domain Eukaryota; phylum Bacillariophyta; class Thalassiosirophyceae; order Thalassiosirales; family Thalassiosiraceae; genus Stephanocyclus; species Stephanocyclus meneghinianus. The sequence continues at coordinate 3,843 of JALLPC010001091.1, read as the reverse complement.
TCGCATGATGAGATGGGATAAGAGTAAACGAAAGTATGTTCAAACAACAGTTGGAGATGAGTTGAGTGGAGATTCAAAAAACAAAAAAATGAGACTAGAATCTGGACAGTTAGTGAAGAGCGATAAAGTGAAGCTTGGCGAGTTGTATGATAAGTGGCAGAAAAAGACAAACCGCAGCATTGGTAGGGTCGGTATATTCGATGATGTTACTGAAGATGCAGTCACAGATGTGGGCACCGGAGAGAATGCTTCCAAGTGGCAAAAGGTTGGTAACAATAAGAACAAAAACAAAAATGACAAAATTGATTCAAGGAAAACTGCAGCCTCTATCAGGAAAGAGCGCGAAAAGAAAGAGAATTTGAGAGTTAAGAATATGAAAAAGGAAGATAGACAAAAGTTAGAGCGTGCCAAGCGTTCTGAGAAGCTGGCCGCAGAAAGTACTAGGAAGAAAGGTTACCAGGGTAAAAAAGGTTCGAGTGGCAGATGGAAGGGAAAGAAAGCAGTGAAGAGATGATCTCATCAAAATCGACGCTGTTGATTTATAGAAAATGAAGTTTTAGTTAATTAGACGGGATCCAATACCTCTTGCTGTGTCTTCCTTGTCTGCAAAAGAATCCTGTATCTTCCATTTCAGCCAATTGGATTATAGCCGGATTATTGCACCAAATGAACCTAAAATACCCATGAGTACTTGGTGGCAAAGAAATCAGCTTCAGTTTTGGAATCACCATCTTGATTTAAAAACAATTAACTTTTTTGGTATCCCAACTACCAGATGTGGTTCAAATATTGCTAGACATTTTGTGCATTGCAATGTTTGCAGTGGTGCTATCATTGCACCACCTCATTTTGTACCATTCCTACGACGTATGAAGAAACCATTGTACTTGATACATCCAAAAATTGAGACGTAATGAGAAAACAAAGGAAGTATCCCTAAACATGTCAATTTTAGTTCTGACCAATGTGTAAGAATTGGTCACTGTTTGCACCCCTTTCTCATCAGACTGAGGTCCCATGAAGTCTTCTTGACAAAATCCATGAAATTGATGCTCAACGGAGGGGCCCGGCAATTGAAAATCTTGTGCTGTGGCTACCACAGTAATTTTTGCCCATGAAACTCATAATCATCCATTGAAAATGATGAACGCAAAGGTATGAGCAAATGGACATCTTCAAATTTGTGTGACAGGTGGTTCATTATGTCGCACAAGTCTGTCTTCAAGTTTATCATGGTGCACACCATGAATTAGGTGCTGATTAGATGACATTCTTGTGAGCGATCAATTTTGGTGACAATGATTGCAAATATGACATGCATAGAAAGATATAAGGATTAATTTTTTTTTAAATAAGACCCAAAATATTATATGGCATAACCCTATATAAAAACATGTAAAATTCAATATTAAAAGTCTTATTTTATTGGGAGGAAAAAATATTTATTTTGTCTCATTTTATATTGGACAGATATAGGTAACAGACAACAATAGGGGAAAGTAAGAATTGGAGTGATTCTGAACAGAAAATGTTGAGCTGGAAGGTGTGGCCAATGTATGTGTGATGACACATTCAGGCAAGTTCATGTTCCTTTGTATTTTTAGGTCATCTTTGTTCCCTGCGATAGTTTGTACGTAGTTTTTGTGCTTAATTGCATTGTTTTATTCACCATATTTCATGTTGATTTGCCACATGGTGTTGAGAAAAACATGGTCAATAATTGTACGGTCACACATTCAGGCCAGTAATGGCACAGAGCATCTCGGAGTCTTAGAATTCTGTAAGCGTTTTCAGGATTTATGGTGCACAGTGGTACAACCAACATTTTGGTTGAGATGAGGGGCATATATGAAGTTTTCTTATGTTGCTGACATTTTCTCATGATTTTCTTCTTGGCTTGACTGACTTCACAGTCTCAGTCTTGAGATGAAGCTATTTAAGGTTGTGGGGTCCATCTCTACAGGATTGAACACAGGAAATGTTGACCAAAGTGGTACAATAATTGCACAACCTTGAAAACAGATAGAAACTTACCAGAATCTACAGAGGTGGTGCAATAATAATACCACCTCTGTTGTATGGGGATATTGCAACTTAAGATCATCTAAAAAAGAATGAAATGTGTTTCAAGGCCAAAGTTTGCAATATTCGTGGAACTTGAATGTTCTCTAATTGAAGAGAACAGCAAATCAAGAGAGGTGCTATCAAAGACATGGCTAGATTTGAAAGCAGAAAATTGAGTGGCAAACAGACATATGTGCAAGAGATTCTTTGGCCATTTCACATAGTTTTGAAATGGCCAATGCTTTATTTCCCATTACAAGGAGAATGACATGTTACAGTGTTGCCAAGGAATATTATGATTAGTCAAAATGTAAGAAGTATATGCTGTTTAATTAAGTGGCAACTGAGATATAGTGGCACAGTTTCACCATCTGATCCAGAATATCCTGCTTTGGGCTTGGATTCATACTTTCTAGTCATTTGTAACTGGAGTTGTGATTTCTGTCCATAGATACCTGTTCTATATCTTGCTACATCAATTACATTTTTGACTAAGCACTAAATTATCCACCACACCAAAAATCAACCTAATTTAGAATTCAACAATGACTGCTACAGTTTTGCTACAACATGACAAAATCACACAAAAATGTGCCTCAGAATCCTAGCTTTGTCAAATCTTCTATTTCAATAGTAATGTTTCTGTTGTCCAAACAGACTGAGGTTATGATTATCCATGTTGGTCCAAGAATCTTAGAACACATCCATTTATGATTGTTCATGTATTAGACTGCTCACCAACAGTGAGGCCATACTTGAGGATTAAAAGTTGATTTATTCCACAGGATCAGCCCTAATTTTCAAGTTATAGATAACCCAGTTCCAATGCATCAACAACAAAATTATATTGCATTCATATTTACCTAACTTTTGTGGTGTTGTCTTCCGAGGGAATATTGTCATTGTGGTTTTGTTTCTGCATGGTACCATTTTGCAAGTTTTCCATGTGTAGCTGAGTATTCTTTCATCTTCCATTGCCATCATTCCAAAAATGGGTGGTTTCATTTTCATCTGCACTCACATTATCATGGGAAGGGTCTCTTATCTTGACATATTGTCAACATTTGCTGGACTCATCCAAATATTGGTTCAAGAGTTTGAAGAAATACTCCTAATCAGATCAATCTGGAGATGATAGAGGAGTATGACCTCCTTCCACTGCAACTTTCTGGAAAATCATGGTTTGATAAAAATGAATCTGCATGAAGTTGGGTAGATTTTTATTTATCCGAAATGGGAAAATATTGCACAACTATGTATGAGTGAAACCAAGAAACCCCAGATGTAGCAAAGTCACATTCCAGATAACCAGGATGCAAAAAATCTAATCCAAGAGAACCCAAGTATACTGGTCCATGCCTGATTGAACAATGGTTCACTTGGGTTCACTTGGACTTGTATCCAAGTGGACCCAAGTGCTGATTTGATCTAGTTTTGGAGGGGATGTGGTCCTTACTGGTCACATGTGCCCCAATTGTCCCAAGTATTTTTTATATTTTAAGTTAAGATTGTTGCCAAACAACGTCTACCTATCATTAATTATTGCATTTTCACAACATGAAAAGCGACACAGGCTTGATTTTCCAGAACCTGACTAGGTTCGGAAAAATGAAGACAGTACACACTTGAAAAACCATCTGAGGGAGACAGACATAAGCTGTTTGTTGGTAAAAGTTTTTATGTAGTAAATAGGATGGGTTTTCCAGTTGAGCGGAAGTTATTTTGAAATTATGAGTTATTTTGACTAATAAAAAGTGAGGACTAATGATTGATAGTCCT